>CAIGRB010166225.1:0-14448 GCA_903798255.1 Fraxinus quadrangulata
GGATGTAGATGAACCATTTATTATGAAATTGTAATGTAAAGTTCATGACTTTGACATTTGAAACTTGTTTGTTCTGAACTATTATTATAGATATTAATGATTTTCAATTAATTAGATACTAATTGGATCGCTTTTCGATTGTTATTTCATTATGAGAGAAGAAATAATGAATATATTTTACGATACTCGAGAGAAATTTTTGAACAAAATGGGAATTAATTGACAAGATTAAACAAGTATTGTCATGGTCATGAGGTGATAAAGTGGAATTTGAAATTTTAATGTGTATGTAATTTAATTGATTTTACAAACGCTTCTTAGTTGCCCTCTAGATTAGTTTATACGATTAGTATAAATAAATGGATCAAAATTGGCTATTTAATTAGAATTAGTATTAATTAGAATTAGATTAAGTACATAGTCCTCGAGGGAATGGTACTTTATTTACTACTCTATTGATTACTACGATACTGTGCATATGTAGGAATTTAGCGATCAAGTTCTTTACGCCGGTGTCAAAGACTAATATTTATTCAGTTTTAATTAAATGTAAATTTAATATGAAATTTAAAGAATGAAACTCATACAGGAGCAAATTTAGTGTTGCTGAATTGCAGAATGTGGCTGCTAAATCATGTCAATAACTGATGAATAGGAATGCATTCACTACAACAAAAATAGCATTTTGCAACGTTTAAAAAATGTTACCGAAGACATTTTGCAACGTTCAGATGTATGTTGTAAATCTCGATATTATCGTCGAGTAGAAGGATACGGAAACATTTTTTGAATTGCCGAATACTTTTTTTGCAACTTTTTTTGAATGTTGCTATTAACTTTTTGCAACGTTTTTTCGAACGTTGCTAATAAATTTTTCCTAACATTTTTTGAACGTTGCTATATAACCTTTTGCAACTTGCTTTTGCTTGTTATTTATATTTATATCTTTAAATTTTTACAACATTTTTTGACCGTTGCCATACGTTGGAGATGAATGAACGGGAAGGAGACGTGAATTAGTCTAGAGTTTCAGTTATTTTTGGTTTCTATCATTTGAGTCCATATATAATTTAATTTGGGAAAAAAGTACAAAACATTTCGCAACGTTCAAAAAATGTTGCCAAAAGTAAACTTTTCGCAACGTTCAAAAAAGTTGCAAAAGGCATTATGTTGAGAGTTTGAACAACATGCACTAAACATTGCTATAGAAATAAAGTTTAACAACGTTTCAAAAATGTTGCAAAAAATTTAATTTTTTGCAACAATTAAAAAATATTGAAAAAAGTAATCTTTTCGCAATAGTCAATAAACATTGCAAAAGGTTTTATACTGAGAGTTTCAACAGCAGGCCATGAACGTTGTTATAGAATCAGGTTTCAACAACGTTCAAAAAAGTTGCAAAAACTTAAACTTTTCATAACATTTATCAAACGTTGCAAAAGACGACATTAACAATATTTATTTAAAAAATGTTGTGATTATGTTAGCCAATAGAAACATTCACTTGTTAAAATATTGCGATAGACCCCTTTAGCAACATTTAATCAACGAATGTTACCTTTTGCGTGTTGCAAAATGCCATTTTTGGTGTAGTGGTTGTAAAATTATATTAATGGCTACATATTGTGGATTTGAACCAGTATCCATTGAAATTAACAATTATAATCGATTACTCATTTTCTTCTCAATTCCGCTGCATTGACGTCCTTAATGGAAGCTCAATCTTGTGGGGACATGATAGAATATAATTATAAGAACCCATTTTGGTACCCATATTTATAACCATAGGAAGTAATCTCATAGCAAAGTTTCTGTGATTGCATTCTTCGTTGTAATCAGTAAAATACATTTTAATCATAACAATGGCTATATCACAATTTAATCACAACAATGGCTATATTGTAATCAATATATTGTATTCCATTGTATCAATGAAAGTACAAAATTCTACATTTCAATTCCGAAACTATTAGTAACGATAGGTATTCAGAGAACTAATTGTCGATCCAACATATTTATCCATCTTATTTAGCTTCGGTTTGGTAGATATTAAAATCTAGATTTTTATTGAAGTCAAAGTTAACAATATTTTTGTTAAGTCCAAATTATATAGTTGGCAATTTCTAAATTTTTAATTGACAATTTCATTTGTCAAAATTATGTCATAGTTGAATTGTATTATGATTTAATTATTTTGTAATCCATGTCAAATTAGGATTAAAAAAGTAAGTTATGGTAAAATTAGTATATGATTGATAGAGTCCAAAAAGAAGTCCAAGAATGTCACATATGATTATTGGAATGCAATTAGAGGTCTAAATAGTGTCAAAGAGCGGTACAAGTTTTACTTCAAATTCTCAATCACAACTTGCAACTTATTTTTCACATGGAAAACATTGGAATTTGGAAGGGTATTTCTAGAAGAATTTTATCTCTTTGAGTTAGCTTTCCAACGTATTTTGAAGATCTTAATCGGATATCGAGAGAGAAGTTATAATAAAAATACTGAATATTGCTCAACTGCTGCTCGTCTGTTATTGGCCGGAGCTTGAGCGACGTGATTATATTTGATTTTCAAGCTTATTTTGAGTTACTTTTCATCCCAAATATTATCCATTATAAATATACACCCTATGAGACGTCTGAAAGTGGGTTGAATCATATTTATTCCATAAAAATAATTCATTTGAAGATCCAAAGCATTTTCCAAGATTCAATTACCACATTTTATTGGATCCATAAATTCTTTCAAAATATATTTTGTTGATCAATACATATTGTTTCACATTAAACCACAGATCAAAACACACAAGGTCTTTTGATCAAATACCAAACCATCTATTCCACCGAGATAAATCGATACCAGGGATTGGGAGCTGTTGCAGAAGCACAAATTCAGGAGAACTAAGATGAGATACCAAGAGTCGGGATCTGGCGTTAGGAGCACGCAGTCCAAGAGAGCTAAAGTCTACACTAGGAGTCGGGATTTGTTTTGAAGGAGCGCACCTCCAGCAAGATCAAGGGAAATTGTATAAAATGAGATCAGAAGTTATATGGGGTAGATGAGTCTGGACCGTACTGTAAGTTTGCTTCGATTTATAGTAGATTATTGACTGCAAAGTGCCCAAAGTTTTTACCTAATTGAAGTTTATCCATGATTATTTTTGGTGTTCTTTACTACTTTAATTTTTTATGGTAGCATTCAAATTTAGGATAAATTAACTTGTTTGATCTAACAATCTATAAATAATTAAATAGTGACTTGTTACTCTTAATTATGTAATTTCGCGCGTTAGGTCTAAAAAATCGGTAATTTAAATTGACCTAAAATTTTGTCTAGACGAGTCAATCAATTTCTGATTCAGGGTCTGAGTGTAATATGAAAATTCAGGAGACTTATGACCAATTGTTTGAGGAGTGCCTTAAGTTAGAAAAAGTGAATCGCTCTGCCTTTAGAAAATTGAATAATCTTGAACTAGAAAATGAGAGAAAAAGTGAATCGCTTTACCTTTAAAATTTTGAAAAAACTTGAATTAGAAAAGTAGAATCTTGTAGCCAAACTTGAGGAATGCACCGGAAGTTTAAATGAGTTAATAGTTGAGAAATAGTCCTTATATACTGAAGTTAAATCTCTTATGAGTGATTTGGAAAAATCAAATACCCAACTCAAATCTTTTTCTTGCGGATTTAAGAAAATTGATAACATAATATATTTGAACAAAACAATTGGGGATATAAGAGGTGTAGGCTTTAATGAAGCAAAGTCCCATTGTAGACAAAAAAATAAAATGTATAATAATAATTAACGGATTGGGTTAATTTCAAATAATTAGCCTACTTAAATACATTAAAACTAAAGTCTATTAAAACCCAAATAAAATATTCCTCTGAAAGAGGTCCATCATACTTTTAAAATTCAATAAAATAAATCAAATCAAATGAGATAAGATCAAATCAAATCATGGGTGGTTACAAAGTGGTTACCATTTTTTCTATAAATAGGACCAAAGGTCCATAAAAAATGACAAGTGAAAAGCTACACAAAATTTTAGAAGTCCAGAAGAAATCTAAAGACCGGTTGAAGAGAAGAAATTCTCTCAAGCCAAGTCTAGAAATACCAAAGAAGATCAAAGTCTTCTTCAAATTCAAGCAAATCTAGGAAAGCCCAAGTCTCCTTCAAACCAAATCAAATTCAAGTCTAAGTCTCAAAGTTCAAATCCAAGTGTCAAACAAGTCCAATTCTCCACAAGTCAAGTCTTCAGCAAATCTTAAAGTGGACGTAGCCCCTTGTCTTCGGACATTCAGATTATCAATCAGAGGATTGTGCATATGTTGCAGTTATAAGAAGATCAGCATCCACTTGTATTTATCAAAATACAATTTGTTACACTTTCTGTATTTTAATATGTGAAATTCATCGTATAAATTTCTTAGCACGCTAGGTGGGACCTTCTTGTCCTCTCATCTCTTGATATCAGAATCTTTAAATTTCAAACCATTATATCAACGATAGCAAGTGAAAAGGCAAAGGAAAATGTCAACAGTCTTGAAGAAACACTTCCAGAAATCTTTCATCCGACCAGAGCCCAAACAAAAATTGGAAAAACTCAACTAGTCTCACCACTCAGGAAGTTCTCCAACAAAGGCAAATTAAAAATTGCTTTCAAAAAGCCGAGCTTTCATTTATTAGAAAAGACTAAGATTTTGGTGAAAAACTATCATTTTAATTCTATCTCCGGTGGCAGATCCGTGTCCGGATCTTCTCATGCCACTTCTCCACAAACATGGAAAAACTGTACTTCATCTGAAGAATCATTCGAGCCAATGATGGTCACCGAAGCAACGTCGGGCTCTGATGACTGAATCCAATAAATGGCTTTGGCTATTGAAAAGTTAACAAAGTCACTAAATGAAAAAGATGCACAAATTGCTGCACTCATGCACATGCTGGAGTTGTAAAATTCGTTGGTGGAATGCAATCCAGAAAATACAGGGTCTTTAAAAAATAAAGACCACGAAGTCCAAAAACACCACCAAAAGCAAGATATGCACAACCAGATAGTGGTACAAATTGTTGTGTGATAGCACTCAACTCTCTGTTGGTTCTCTATCCATCCAACAACTTCAATATATGATTGCAGACAACATTCATGCCCAATATGGTTGCTCATCGTAATCTTCTTCGGTTTATTCCAAGCCCTAAAGCCGTTGAATGAATGAAATGAGGATGTCACTCAGTTACCAACCCCCCAGATTCTAATGTTTTTATAGAGAGGGCAACCTCAAACAATATGCGGCTCATTTCATTGAAATGTGTAATGATGTTGATACTTACAGTGATACCATAGTGATACGGTTCGTACACTTCTTCAAAGGTGCTGCATTTGAATGGTATACAGACCTATCGGTTGGGTCAGTTGATAGTTGGGATTAGCTCGAGCGAGAATTCCTAACACGTTTCTACAACACTAGGCGAACTGTTAGCCTACCAGAACTTGCTCGAACGAAGCAAAGCAAATATGCGCCAGTTGTAGAGTGTATTGAAGGTTGGAGAAACCTTATGCTTAACTGCAAAGAACTCATCAGTAAAGCATCGTCCATTGATATGTATATACAAGGCATGCATAGGGATTACTCTATAATCTCCAAGCAAATATACAACACTCATTTGAAGAGTTGATAACACATGCCCATGACTTAGAGCTCCAAATAGCAAGGTATGGAAGTTACTTGTCACGTGATCTTAGAGAAAAGAAAGATTCTAAAAAAGAAATAAAGAGAGACACCAAGACGGGTAAGTCCAAAGAAGCTATGGCAATCTCTATCGTCCCAACAAGGGTAGCCTTCCAAAGGTCGAGCTCGAATCCGAATCCTAAGCCAGAGTACAGACCTAACAAAGGACAAGTCCAAAGTAGACATCATGCGACTCTGAAAGAACTTGAAGAAAATGAATATACATTCTCAAATTCTGAAGTTTCTGGAATCTTAGATCAACTCCTTGAACAGAAGATAATCGAGCTTCCAACATCGAAAAGAATAGAAGAAGCTAGGAAGACCAATCATCCCAAGTATTCCAAATTTCACATAATTATTAGTCACCTAGTGGAGAGATGTTTCGTGTTGAAGGATCTTATTGTTCGCTTGGACAAGGAAAATAAGGTCAAACTTGAAACTGGAGAAAATTCAACCCATGCTCACTTGATGGTCTCATTCAAGTAATTTGATCTAATTCTTATTACGAAGTAGGAGCAGACATTCCCTCTTATATATGAGGCTAGTGAGTCCTCGATCGAGGAATTTGGACATCAACTTCCAGAAGGAGCTATCCCGGTCGAGTTTGAGGAGATTCAGAAGTAACCATCACATAAATTGACCTAGTTTGGAATCAATGTTGGTGATTTGTCCAGGAGCAAGATCATGATTCAAGAATTCAACTAGAGAGATCAACGAGCCAGTGGCATGATTCGCCTCAAGCTGCAAATAGGCGAGCTGATTTTCTCAACTCTCTTCCATGTTCTTGATGCTAAAACATCCTACGAGTTACTCCTCAGACATGTTTGCCTATATGAAACTGGAGTGATACCTTCAACTTGGTACCAATGCTTCAAATATAGATGACATGGAGAAATCAAATTTGTAATAGTTGAGTCTAAACCATTCCTCTAAGAAAAATCTCATTTTACTAATGCCAAAATCTTATATAGTGGATGAAGAATGTCATTCTGTAGGATTTTCTATGTCCGGATTCAAAATTACAGGAGATACAGACGATGCCAAGACATCGATTATTGTTCCACCTCATCAGCTTATTAAAGGTAAGACAATATTTACATATGGATGACTTTCTAAAGGAAAGCAATCTCAAATAGATCCAACAGATGCTGAGGTATTGAAAAAAGAGTTAACTCTTCCAATTCCAAGTCTTCCAAAACTGTTTTTACCCCCATCAACACATGATAGCCCAAAGAGAACGTAAGTTTACTTTAGAAGTTTTGACATCTATTCCAAACATATCAAATCTTTCTATTGCGAGCTCTTCCAAACAAGATATGCAGGATACTTAAGGATTCGAAGAGTCAAAACAAGCATTCAAAGGGTGTTACAATTCTCAAGTCAAAAAGCTCTTTGAAAATGCTAGATTTGGGAAAGGAGAGCCTCGCAAACTGGGTGATCTTGATGTTATTCTTTCAGGTGAGCATATTTCTTCTGATTCTGTTGGATCCCTTACGTTACAACCTAGGTATGGTTTGAGATATGATCCAAATCGTCAAGAAAGATTAAAATCAAGTAAGTTTCCTCAAACCTTATCATGACTCAGATTTATGAAGTTTCAGAGGAAAAATCAGAAAAGTCAAGACCTTTGGTATTCGATCGAATTAACAGTAAGAATGCCAAAGTTTTGGTATTTGAAAGGTTAAGAGGAGAATTTTCTACATTAGTTGATATAAAAGATAGAACTCCCGTCTTCCAAAGTTTAAATGTCGATCCTTTCTTGTTTACTCAAATTGATAAGAATGCACGAGTTTTTCAAAAGTCATCTCAAAGACAATATACATTCTCTCAACTTGGATTTAAAACATCTAATCCAAGTTTGAAGCCTCAACAATCAAGAAGAAGATGAAGAAATCATAAAATTTACTCATCCCCAAAGGATGATGAGGATGAAGAAGAAGTCTCGGTCAATCACATCACTTTTGAAGAAGTTTTTTACTCAGAATCTAAGTTTGAAAACTCTGACATAACAAATGAACCTAAACCAGCCCCACCCACATTTGAAGAATGGGGGCAAACTATTGTGGATGACATGAAGCAATTGAACTTGGAGACCGAAAAAGACCCAAGACCAGTGTTGTAAGTGTTCTCCTCAATCAAAGAGATGAATCTGAGTATATCAACTTGCTTCAAAAATATGAAGATGTATTTGCATGGTCTTACAAGGGAATCTCGGGGGTTAGATCCTAAGGTTGTAGTACATCACCTTATAATAAGACATGGATTTGTCCAATTAAGAAACCTCAAAGAAGCTTTTGACAAGAACTAATTCCTCAAATTGAAGTGGAAGTTAACAAACTTAGCAAAACGAGATTCATATGTGAAGTTAAGTACCCAACTTGGATTGCGAACAATGTTCTTTTCAGGAAAAACAATGGACAACAATGAATCTGCGTTGCCTTTCAAGATTTGAACAATGCATGTCCAAAAGATGATTTTCCATTTCCAGTAATAGAGTTGATGGTGGACGCAACTATTGGGTATGTAGTCTTTTCTTTCATAGATGGGTTCTTTGGATAAAACTAAATACGGATGAATCCAAAAGATGAGGAGCTTACATCATTTTGTACTCCTAAGGGCATATATTGTTACACAGTTATACTTTCTAGATTAAAAAATGCAGGGGCAACTTATCAGCGGGCGATGTAAAAAATCTTCGATAACATATTACATAAGAAGGTAGAACCCTGTGTCGATGATCTCGTTATTAAAACAAAGAAAAGTAATGATCATCTACAAGACTTATGAGATGTTTTTGAAAGACTTTGACGATACCAACTGAAGATGAATCCTCTAAAGTGTGCATTTGATATCACTTTTGGAAAATTCTTTGGCTTCATTGTTCGACATTAGGGCATTGAAATAGACCAATAAAAAATTGATGCCATAATTAACACGTCAGAGCCAAGAAATGTGCACGAGTTGAAGAGTTTTCATGGAAAACTTGTATACATTCAAAGATTTATCTCCAACCTTGTCAGACATTGTCATCCATTCAATAGATTGGTAAAGAATAATGTACAATTTGAGTGGGATGATGCGTGTCAAAATGTTTTTCAAAACATTAAACAATATTTTTGTCTCATTCGCTAATACTGGCTGCTCCATCTCATGGAAAGCCACTGACTCTCTATGTTGCAGTGCAAAAATATTCTCTAGGTACACTTCTTGTCCAAATCAATGACGAAGGAAAAGAGAACACACTCTATTACTTGAGCCGGATATTAGCAGGTATATAAATGAAGTATTCACCTATTGAAAAAATATGTCCTGCATTGATCTTCGCGGCTAAAAAGTTAAGGTATTATATGCTATCACATACAATCAATCTTGTTTCAAATATTGATCCATTAAAGTACATAATGTCTAAGCAGTTCTTTTCGGAAGAATAGGAAAATGGGCACTTCTATTGTCTGAATTCGATATCAAATTCATTCCACGGAAGGCCATTAAAGGGCAAGCCATGGAAGATTTTGTTGCTGGTCATCCAATTCCAGCGGAATATGAACTTCATGAAGACCTTCAAGATGAAGAGGTTCGGTTCATGGAAGTTATACCACCATGGAGGCTATTCTTTGATGGAGCAACTCGAAGTTATGGTGTAGATGTAGGATTAGTCTTTGTTACTCCTCATGATCTTGTCATGCCTTAACAAAGAAATGTTCACAACGTGGCGGAATATCAAGCCCTTATACTTAGCTTGGAGACGGCATTAGATATGGATGTTCATCAGTTAGAAGTGTATGAAGTCCATAATTAAGACTTGAACCCATATCCCGAATATGCATCAATGCTCATTAAGTGATTTGGTTCGATAAAAATCAAATTTGTGCCTAGAAGTGAAAATAGAGAAGATGTTGCCTTAAATAATTTGGCCACTGTTTTGGTTAGATCGGATGAGACTTTTCTCATCCCATATCAATTGCTCAAAGATGGATGCTTCCATCATTGTTGCCTGAGAATTTGGCCGAAAATAATAATGTCAGTCATTGATGAAGAAAATGATGATTGGAGGCAACCCCATATTCGATTTCCTTCAACATTTCGTCCAAAATCAGGAGACGTGCATCTCGCTTTGTCTTTTATAAAGATGCACTTTATCGACGTTTATTCAAAGAAATTTCTTTTGATACTTAAGTAATGACAATGGAGCACGCATTGTGGAAGAAGCCTACTCTTGAATTTGTGGCGCTTATCAGTCTATACCTAATCTCTATTTTCGAATAAAGAGAATGGGCTACTACTAGCCAATTTTGGTATAAGATTCCATGGCTTATACAAAGAAACGTGAAGCTTGCCAAAGTCCACCAAAATTTCATCCACCAGCTTTTGGAACCATTGCATCCAAAAGTAGCTTCTTAACCATTTGATGCATAGGGTTTTGATGTAATTGGACCTGTAACTCCGAAGTCTTTAGCTGGACATTTATACATCATCGCTGGAACTGACTACTTCTCAAAGTAGGTTGAAGTTGTACCATTGAAAGAAGTAAAGAAAGAAAATGTTGTGAATTTCATTCGTATTCAGATAATTTATCGATACGGGGTCCCACGATACATCATCATTGATAATGGAAAATCGTTCTACAATAGCCACATAAACAATTTATGTGCAAAGTTTGAATTAAATAATATAACTCGTCCATGTACAATAAAGCAGCTAATGGGTTAGCAGAAGCATTCAACAAAACTTTGTACAATTTGTTAAAGAAGGTTGTTTCAAAATCAAAAAGATTTTGATATGAAAGAATCGATGAAGTCTTGTGGCCATATCCAACTACTTACCGAACTTCAATACAAGTCACTCCTTACGCCTTAGTGTACGGAGTGGAAGCTATACTTCCTTTAGAGTGTCAAATCCTGTCATTTCGAAATGCCATCCAAGAAAGATTGACAGCATAAGAAAATGCTTATCTTCAATTGGAAGAGTTAGAAGCTTTGTATGAGAATAGATTAAAAGCACAGATGCACCAAAATACTATCAAGCTCGGATTGCGAAATCCTTCAACAAAAGGTGCGACTAAGATCATTTCAAGTTGGAGGTTTGATAATTTCAGTAGTAGGCCAATTGTAATCACAAGAAAACAAGGGGAAAGTTCCAACCTTAATTCTCATAATAATAAACAAAATATGTCGAATTTTTTTTTTTTTTTGCGAAAAAGGAGACTCTTGAGTTATCCCAAGTGGAGGACTAGACATGAGAGGACAAATTGGCTCAATCTCATTACTGTTTGAAAGGGGAACATCAACTAAGGCCAATGAAGATGGAACAACTGGGATTTCTTGATTGATCTTTGAAATATTACCTCTTCTAATCTCATAATTCACTTCATCTTCATTATTGAAGTCATCATTTTTAAGCGCCAAAGTTATATTCATTAATGGTGTTCGAGTATTTGCAAGGATGGTCTTGAAAATCATAAGTACCATCTATTCCTTGAAGTGCATCAATTATCTCATCATTCTCGCCAGTCCGATCTTGTAAAAATTTTGGGCTCAAGGAGAAATTCAGTCCTTCTGGAACATTTGAAAAACCTGCAATAAAAAAATGAATGAATAAAAAAAAAGATTTTCTTTTTATAAAAAATATAGACAAAGAATAACAAAAGACATACCCACATTTCTTCTTGTATGCAACATATCTAAAAACCTGCCATCTAAAGGTGTATCTAGAAGACTTCTATTAATATTGGAAGTTTTGAGACCATCTTTTGGAAGACTTGGAATACCATTAGGTTGCCTTGATCGTGTTGATCACTTCATTCGATGTATGCAAGAAAGAGGAGCCTGAAATTGAAGTTTGATACACCAAGTCAAATACAAGTAGAATGTTGAAGAAAAATAAATCAATAAAATTCGTACTTGATCTCCAAGACTTTCATCTTTCGGAGTTGGAGTATTTCCAAAGGTGTAGGACACTTGATCTCCAGGACTATTGTCGTCTGGGATTAAAACTGCTTTAGGTGTCTTATCAAAAGGCTAAAAGGTGGAAGCAAGCTTTGTTGAGGGAATTGTAAATTTAATTTTCTTAATACTTCTTTAATTTCGAAGGTTTGATTCTATCTCTTGAGAAGTCTATTCAAAAATGACATTTAATCCTTTGGCTATGGCCCTACTTGTTTGTCTCGAAGCTAGATCAAGAACAAAGTCATAACTCTCACTAGAAGATACAACTTGCACTTGAACCTTGATTAGATTTGGCAACACTTGGTTATTCCACCAACTTTGGTACTCTGCATTAACATTTTGATGTATATTCTTTATATACTCTGGATTATGAAATATAGATCTATTTATCGTCCAGGTCAAAGACAACCAAACGTGATACATGTCACCTACATTAGGAGCAATATCCAACTTTCTTGGCGAACCAGGAAGTTTCTACCTAAAGCCATGTTGTCTTGCAAACACGTGAGGATTGTATGCCTCAAGAATGAAATAAGAAATTCGTCGGTGATAAGAAACAAATTCAGATCGAATATCATAAATTTTGAGGTAACTGTAGACCTTGGTTGGTCATCTGCTCATACATTAGGATGAGATGATGATGGAAATGGATTTAAGCAAATGTCATTGACGTCCATCATTCCACAGATAAGGTCCTGTCAATCAATGACATTTTTCTCCCAAGATTGGAAAGCATTCAAAGTGCCAGCATTTTTTTGAATTATAGAAGGAGAATAACTATTGTCCACATGAGCATAAATACATCTGGCCAAATAAGTTACAGCCCAAGCATAAAGAAAGTGTTTAGGAAATGAATGTGAAATTGAGCCAAGGTCTTGGCCCAACTGGTGGTTCAACGTTTCTGTCAGTCCTCTGTAAATTTTGACTAATATGAAAGGAACTAGGCAGTAAGTGTATCTGCCTACCATCTTAAAAGATGCTTTAAAAGTCCCAACTCCTATGCATTTGTTCTCAGATGGAAGAATGAAATGATAAAACTACAGGGAGAGATAAACTGCTAATTCTAATTCTTATTCTTCTTCCATAAATAAAGATATTGACAAATCACTCCAATGACGTTGATCTCAACGAGAAATGTCTTTTGGCTTGTATACAACCACGAGCCTCCTTATTTTTGTTGATGCTCATTGCTGACGCATTTTGAATGGATTTAAATTCATGGCATTTTTATAAGCTTTGTTTTGTCGAGGATTTTGGACATAACCAACTTCTTGAAACCAAAATTCAACCTAAGCAGCATGAGTAATGCGTTCAAATTTTTTCTCATTAGCATGAATGAGAAAACATTAAAAAGATGCAAGCAAGACCTAAGGAGGTTATCTGTCAATTCCGAAAGGCTTGGGGCTACTTCTTTGTAATAATGACCCATGATTGAAAGTCTACTAATCTCACGGATATCCCAAAGAGAAATGTCAATTTCACCACCTGTGGCAACAAAGGTGTTAGTTTCTGGACACCAAACCTCACAAAGTGCTATGTAAATAGAGTTTGGACGCTGATAATCTTTTGTAGCAGGATTAACTGCGGAAGCTAACTCGTGAAAATTCATTTTGAGAAGGAGTTTTTGGACCCATGAAGACCACTTTAAAAACTTTGGAAGAAAAAAATTTCTCCACGACTAACAAGTGCACTTTCCCATCGTATTTCTTTATTGTCGATCCTCTCATACACTCCATGCTTTAGGAATGATGAGACAAAAGACACAAAAAGAGAGAAGAATGCTAGAATGGTTGGACTTGCCAGTGCCTAAATTCTCGTGACATTCACTAATGATGGGGATATGCAACTTCGACAAAGACTCCACGATATTAGAAGAAGGATATGCCATTGACTTATGAATGCTATTTTTAAGTTCATCCCGGATGCTAAGCTGGGCATAGTATTTCACATCAGTGTCTTTAAAACGAAGGTAACTTTTGCCTTGATCTTTAAGTTCAACAATTTCGTGTATATTAGAATACACTTATTATTAGAGCTCGTCCTAGCCATTCTTACAAGAGAGAGAGACAGAGAGAGAGAGAGAGAGAGAGAATTAGCAAACAAAATAAAAAAAATAAGATTAATGAGCAATAAATCTTTTAAATTTTTTTATTGTCTATAATCATGAGTCTTCCAAATACATAAAGTGGCTTGGACAGTCGAAGGTACCGATCTTTGATCCTCAATACAAAGTGCTTGGACTGTCGAAGGAGACGATCTTTGGTCCTCAACACAAAGTGCCTTGGACGGTCGAAAAAGAGCCGTTCATTGATCTTCAACACAAAGTGTCTTGAATGATCAAAGGAGGCGGTCCTTGGTTCTCAACATAAATACCGTCGGTTCTTGTTCCTCAACGTGCACAAGATAGTCTGATTTTTTTTTTTGAGTTTGTTCCTGAGCAAATATCTTCTGAATTCCTAAAATAACGATAGCAAGAAAATTTAAACTCTCTAGAAAGAAAATCTTGAACCTCAAAATTATTTAGATGCTTCAAAGGCTGAATTCCTGAAGAAAAAAATGTGTTAGTTTGAATCTTTTCATTTAAACAATGCATAGACTAATTCATTAAAAAAATAAAATAAATAAATAAATAAAAATAAAAATTGTAAGCATTGGTTTCTGCCATCTACCGACAGAAATAATTGGCTTTTGCATATGGAAACCAATTTTTGATTTCGGCCGCTGACGTTAAAAAAATGCAAAATGGAAACAATTCACAAAAAAAAAAAAA
>CAIGRB010166225.1:14900-29852 GCA_903798255.1 Fraxinus quadrangulata
ATAATAATAATAATAATAATGTTTGTTGGGCATCATGTGCAAACTTGAATTGAATGTTGATTATTCACTACTGTACGCGATTTGCATACTAAAATCAATTTCCTTGATAAGATAATGACCTAAGATTTCGTTGAAACTTGGTGAAATTTAAATTATTTTGACTTCAAGAGCTATAGTTCTATACAATGTCAAATTTTGAAAGTTGTATAAATCTTCAAGAAAATTCAAATTTTAAAATTGAAATTCAAGATTTATCTATTTATTTATTTTCACAATAAATAAATGAATCTTGAGGGTGCATTAGTAGATAAAAAAAAATGTATAATAATAATTAATGGATTCGGTCAAGGGAAAAATTCAAAACTTAGACATTTAGTATGCTTCATTTCACTTTTCAGATAATAAGTTTTAAATTTCAAATCTTAGAGAATCTTTTAGGTATGTGTGTGTATATATATAAGGTTCCGTTAATTCAAATTAAACTTTGAGATTTCATAAATACCTAAATCAAGCTTTGAGACTTCATTCATGACCGAACTCTTTAAAATACATATTTCCATCCCTAAAAACCAAATTCATTACAAATTTAACCATTTACAGTCGTCTCTATCTCCGTTAATGATAACATTTAAAGATTTACGTCACAAATTACAGAATTATCGTCACATATTAGTAATTAATAATAGTTGTAGCAAAATTTATGTTCTGCTATATTGAGTTTGTAGCCAGATCATTCAATTTAGGTTCCAATCGGCGTCGTATTGCAAATGGTAGATGATTACACATTAGAATCGGGCAACTTACATTTTCACAATTTCTCAGACAATTACGAGTCGGTAGTGAATGTAGCTGATTTTCAAAATCTAATTTATAAGTTATGCTTTCTTTCCGAAAATTAATGTCTGTGATTTTGATTCGTTGTGAATGATATTTGTAATTGTGACAATAAATCGTGTAATTGGTCTCAGTCACATGATGTGAACAATTATTTTATGTGACATGATTTAATTTATCTGAAAATGTAAATTGTAGCTGAACCATTGTTTGAAGATTATTTATAAAATGATTATGACCATCGGTCTTATTTATGTGACTTACAATCAGATAAAACCTGTCTAATTACATGTTGTGAAGATTTTTAAGGTAGTTTTATATGCAGTACTGCATTATTGGGCTTGTAATGCACATCTGTGACTTGCATTAATCGTGAATTGCAACTTACATTTTCCTGTGAAAAGTTACAGAAATGGGCTCGGTGCACGTTTGCTTGATTTGTGGATTGCATATATCATTGGTGTTGGTTGATCGAAATTGTGGTTTTAGAGACCTAGTAAATATCGTTATGACTTAGTGCTAGTTGGATCAAACGAAGGTTGCAGTTACAATGACAAATACATTGAATAGTGAGTTGCCTGCAATCAGAATAAATAGTTATAATAATGTGTTGTCCTAACTGATGCTGAAGTGCATGGATCGTGACCCTTCCAAATATCCGATAAATGTTGAGGTCACAACTGTGGAAAGTGGAGAGAAGTCATGGATGGTTCCAGCTGATGTACACTCCAGTGGTGTTATGTTTTCATTAATGGGTATGTCGTCAGACATATGCAATCAGTAGATATACGTTCAGGTCACAATGTCAGAGATGAAATCACAGTTGCCTCTGATGGTATGCAAATAGAAAAGGAAAAAAATTTCCGTGATAAGGAAATTCTAAAATTGAGCCTGTCTTTGTTTGCACTACAATACATGTTTGAATTCATGGACAAGAAGAGTGCAATTGGATATGCAAATCTTCAAAATTGGGGGAGAACATAGATGTTTAAGATTAGAAGGACTAGAGATGATCACACATGTGCTTCGAATATAGTATTGGAATCTCACAGGCATGTTTCAACCACATTTGTGTCATCTTGCATCAAATACAAGTACACCTCATCAAGAACCATATACACTCCAAACAATATATGTAACGACATGTTACACACATATGTAGTTTCTTTGAATTATGTAAAGGTTTGAAGATCTCGGGAGAAAACATTGAAAATGCTTAAGGGGGATCCTATAGATTCTTTCGTGAAAATACCAAGTTTCTTTTTATATACTTTATCAAACAAATCTAGGTACGGTAATAGGACTAGAGCTTGATGGTCACGATAGATTCAAATTTTGGTTCATGACCATAGATGCATCAATTAGAGTCTGGGAACACTGTAGGCATGTGATTCTAGTTGATGGAACATATTGAATGGACACTTTGGTGGAACACTTTTCACAATTGGTACACAAGATGCTAATAACAGCATATTTATACTTGCATTTGGAATTTGAGATAACAACAACGATAGGTCTTGGTTGTAGTTTTTTGAAAACTTGAAGAAGGCGTATGAAAATAGGGATGACTTGTGTTTTCTGTCAGATCGCTACAACAGTATCAAGAATGTAGTTGAAAAGGTGTATCCAGGGACCTGTCATGGGATTTGTTCATATCATCTCCTACAGAATCTGAAATCACATTATGAAAAATCAGGTCACAACATAACGTAAACTTTCAATTCAGCAGTCTGCGCCTATAGCTGAATTCGAATATAATATGCAACAACTGTCTTCAATGAATCATAAGATTAAAGATTACCTGGTAATGTGTTAATTTCAAGCACAGTTTAAATTCTAATAGAGGTCAGAAATGTTACATGTAACATTATTCAAAATGTGTTCTTTCTTGTAGGCCGAAGTAGGACCTGAAAAGTGGTCATGATTCCACATGCAGGAAAGAACTACCCCATTGTTGATTTATTAGAGTCATTGTGACAAACTATACAATCTTGGTTCCACAAATATAAGGACATAGCTCATGGCACGTTTGCAAAGTTGTCGAGCAAATACGAAACAATCCTTCAAGAAATGAGCACTAATTTGAGGTATCTGAGGATAAGATTGATATCTGTGACCTAAATCTCATATTAGTGATCTCATTAATATAAGTGAATTAATGGTCATTATTTGTAGGTATCTTATGCAAATCACACCATGTTTTCTGTAAGTGGTGAATACTCATCTTTCATCGTCGATATAGAAAAACATACATGTACATGCAGGATGTTTTAGGTAGACCAGTTACCATGTCCACACATATGGGCTGTAATTGCAATGATGAAGATGGACCCATATGATTATTGTTCATATTATTTCTCAAGAGAGGTATACATGAATGTGTACCATGACACTATATTTCCAATTGGAAATCCAGGTGACTGGAGAGTGCCTGATTAAGTAAAATACATAATTGTTTTAACACCTAACCAAAAAAGAAGTTCGGGAAGACCCACTCAAAAGAGGAAGAGATCATCATGTGAAGGGAAAATAACTGTCAAATGTGGACGTTGTGGTCAAAATGGTGACAACCGTAAGTCGTGCTGCAACTTGGTTCCATTAAGTAAAAAAGTTCATGGTTACATGCGAACAATAAGATGTCAACTGATGCTACACATTGATAGTAGTTATAGCATTCAAGATCATAGTTACAACTGTGGATAGTGTTAGGCATATCATGTAAATTTACGTTATTCGTTCAAAAAAATTCATTCAGATTGAATAAGACTTGACATTTGAAAACTGATGTGAGTTTTGTAGATCTGGGTATGATTTTGTGACATGATATTCATGTGATTGTGACTTAGACCTATTTGTAACCTATTGTCAATAACATGTGACTTGTAAACAGTATGTTACATCAAGGAAATAATATATGACCTGCACACATTACTAAACTGTGACATTTAAACACTTATAATAGTGATCTGTGACCTGTTGACATTAAACATTTATAATATTTATTTATGACCTGTTGAAATTTATTTTGTGACATTGACTCTAGAATAACAAAATGTAATAGACATAAGTAGTGAAATAAGATTTCATAACATCATGAACATTCATAAACATTAATATAATCATTGTTACAAAATGATATCGACATGTTCCCCTACCACTATATAGTTACATCAATGTTCAATCTAATATTCAACATTCATTCTATAACTATACCCCTCTTCCTTTACCACCTTAGTGGCCTTCTTCAATTTACGGTGCTTATAAAGCAATGCAGCTATATCCAACCGTGCTCTGGTAGCATCAAAATCCTTTGGCATAGATGCAAATTCATTTTGAAGAAGGTATTCAACATATTTGATCACAAATATGACTGAAAAACAAGAAAGTCAATTTATTAGGTTTTACGTTGAAATGGTGGTCACAAAATGGATGTTTCTGTAGTCAAATAACATATTAGAATGATTGTTACAAACATACCCATTTTGCTGTTGTGGCCTCTCATAACCTAGCGTAAGCTTCTATTCTATGGAATCATCATTTGATTTTATTTTTCATATTCCAGTTGCATTAATCAAATGATGGATGATTTTCAAATATGGTTCAATTTCCCATTTCACACTTGCATCCGTGAAAGTTCTCCTAGCTGAATTGAATATAATCAATGCTCGAGCCTTAATATAAGCAACTCCAAAATCCAATGAGCCTTGTTTTTAGGCAAAATGGGTATTAAGAGTCGGTCTACTTCAGTCCATGGACAGCTCAATGGTATTCTGACTCCAGTGATATCATTCATCAGCCTTGTCTATATGAGTAGAATATTTGGATCCTTTATGAATTTGGGATATACGTTCTTGATCGTGGCCTGAAAGTATGAGTCAGTTGTGGTAGCCGTTAACTTGATATTCTAGCCATAACGTACTAGTTGAGGAATATAATAGAAGTACGTATCAATTTGCTGTCACCATAGAAAAGAATAAACACTGATTAGTCTTCAGGATCTATAAGAACAACGGTGTTTGTGTATGATATGTGACATGTCCATCTGTTATGACCTAAATGTAATTAATGTGACCCAACCATAATGCGCGTGACTTGTGTATATGGTTTGTGACCTATGGTATACGACTTGTGACTAATGAACAATGATGTTTTTGTATGATATGTGACATGTCCATGTGTTTTGTGACCCGACCCTAATATTCGTGACCTGACCATAATGTCTATGACTTGTATACATGGTATGTGACCTAAGGTATATGACGTGTGACTAATGAACAATGATGTTTGTATATCATATGTGACATGTCCATGTGTTCTGTGACCTATATGAAATTAATGTGACTTGACCATGATGTCTATGATTTGTTTATACAGTATGCGACCTACGGTATGTGACATAGTACAAAGGCTATGATACATATATAGAATAATACGTCATCTTCACATATCGAATTGGTCAACACCTATGAAATTTGACATACATCAATGACATTGATAATGTAAGGTATTGAGGTATATGAATCATGTATGACACATACACATTTTTCTGTGACCTTGAACACTATGGCATGTGACAAATGCTTCTATATTTGTGACCTGTTTGAATAACATGTGCCAAATTCACTACTGTATACCACAAATGCATATGTACATGTGAAGTATGTCAACAACAATTGTTTAAAATATGAACTTGTATGAAACATTTGTGACCCATTCATATTCAATTGTGACTTCAATGAAGTGTCATGTGACATCATCTTAAATGTATATGAAAGAGAGAAATATGAAACTTGACCTAGAATTAACATGCGTATTTGATCGCCCATCTTCACTTGACTTTTGGAATAATTACTCCTTGTTAAAACCATTTTCAATGTTTGGTATTTTGTGAAAGATTTTTCAAAATCGAATGTCGTGGATGCCGAGGTCACAATGTAATAATAAGGAAGAAGAAAATAGGGTTTTGTAGATAAAATGGATAATACCATGATATGCTATTCAGTTTTTGAAGAGGGTGATCGTGGGTTTTGTGGGTAAAATGGAAGTTTAACTTGTATGAGTTCTTCAGCCAAAGTCACAATAAGACAATGGGGGAAGAAGATAGTGGGTTTTGTGAGTGAAATGTATAACACCGCTATTCCGTTTATGGAGAAGACGATCGTGGTTTTCGTGGGTGAAATTGAGGTTTAATGTGGAAGGTTTCTTCCCTGTTGCATTAGAGAGTTTTATGTATATCACTTATTTTTTTATGTATATCACTTCTTTATGTTTCCAAGATACATTGAACTCAAATATGGTAAATATATACATTATATTTATTTATTATTTATGTAAATATCTGATATTTGAAATAATAAACATAATATTTGATATTTGAAATCAAATCTTAAAAAACCTGGGTCAATGTAATTTTCACTTTGGTCAATTTCAAATAATTAGCCCACTTAAGTCCATTGAAACTAAAGTCTATTAAAACCCACACAAAAAAGCCCATGAAAGAGGTCCATCATACATTTAAAATTCAATAAATCAAATCAAATCAAATCATGGGTGGTTACAATCTAGTTACCATTTTCTCTATAAATAGGACTAAAGGTCCATAAAAAATGACAAGTAAAAAGCTATACAAAAATTCAGAAGTGAAGAAGAAATTCAAAGGCCGATTGAAGAAAAGAAATCTCTCAAGCCAAATCTAGAAATACTAAGAAGATCAAAGTCTTCTTCAAATTCAAGTAAATCCACGAAAGCCCAAGTCTTCTTCAAACCAAATCAAATTCAAGTCCAAGTCTTGAAGTTCAAATCCAAGTGTAAGCCAAATTCTCCAAAAGTCAAGTCTTCAACAAATCTTGAAATCCAGGATTCAACAAGTCTTCAACAAATCTTGTCGTGCCCTCATACCGTTTCTTCTTTGAAAAATAAGTTTGTATCTACGTTCAAAACTTTAGACCCAGAGTTACTCCTAGGTTTATCCTCATGTGTCACAATTGTGGAAAGGTTGGACATATAAGACATAAGTGTCGCGAGCTCTTGAATAGGAACAAGATCAAGAATGTAGGTATTCGAGGAATAAAATTATCTGTACAACATAAATCTCCTCCACCCGAGATTCAAAATATGAAACCTAGAGTTGTTCCTAAATTTTCTCCCACATGTCATAATTGTAGTGTTTTAAGTCACATTAGACCTAATTGTCGTAAGTTCTTGATTAGGTACAACAATCAAGATCCAACTACTCATGTCAACATCACTTAGATTTGTGAGGACTCACAAATCTAAGTGATGTTGATAATTGCAATGTTTTTCATGTTACTCTTTATGGTAAGAGCACTTTTGTACCTCATTGAGTAGATACTTATGTGTATGCATCTGTATTATTAATGATATCTATATATTTATGTATGCACATCCATTCATTGTATTTTAGGAGTTTCTTTTTTGTATTTTTCCTTTATTACAAAAAAAATGAAAAAGTTTTTTTTTTTTTTTGATAATTAATATTTTTGAACATGCTATTTTGTGATCAAATACTAGTAAAGTTCATATATGGTAAATTAAATTTTCATTAATTTGTTTAAAACTTGTTTGGAGTACTTAGTATAGATTATTACATCTATTTATGCACTGCACACATTAGACTCTCGTGAGTGGATTTTGACCATGTGATTGAGATTTGGGATGACAGTCATCTGTGTGGTGAATTGACTTCAATATGGAATGATATTTAAACTAGTTGATCTAAAGTTTTATATATATTCCTCTTCAAAGAAAAATTATTATTGAGCTTTAAAAAAAATTGTTGAATTACATAAAATGTTGTGAAACAATCTTATACTTTTTCTTTATAGCCTATATGACTTGAGTGATTAAGTATGTAGGATATCTTAATACCTGGAGTCCTATAAGTCATCTAACTTTGGAGTCATGACATAAAACTTGTTACAAGGTCATGTAGAAAGCTTAATAAAGAAGAGTCTATACATAAGATTTGAAAACTAAAAGAAAAATATACATATATACGTGCTCACATATAGTAGGAAAAATTTATACAATTAACTATGAGCTCTTTAATTTATACACGTCTTAGTAACGCTGGGTTTGATTTCATACTTTGATAAATATATTGATTTACGAGTGATTCTTTGCATATCCCTTCTTATTGATTCAAGGTTTTAGATTTACTTACATGAGTTTAATGAAACTTTTTACATATGAATGTCTTATACAATTTACTCCACTAGGTTTAAAATAAGCTATGTGGGAAAAGTTTACTTTTTATAACAAATGCATATATGAGTAAGCAAGTAAATGTTCATAATAATATATTGAAAATCTATGAAAAATTCAAAAAGTAGTTGGTCTCAAAATTGAAAAATCTTTATTCTCTTATCACATGTTTTTGCATATTTTTACTTGCCTTTCCTTTGCTATTCGTAACAAAAAGGGGAGAGATGTGTATTTATTTCAAGGAGTTAATTATATGAGTTAGGAGGAGAATTTTAAAAATTTTAATTTAGAGGGAGTCATTTGATATATTTATTGGAGTTTTATTATTGATATAATTTTCTACTTTGTCTATATTGATATAAAATTTTATATTTTATTTCTAAATTTATAATTCACATGATATTACATGTTTCGATGTTACACTTGTTTTATTATATATTTTATTTCACTTAGTTATATGTTTAAGATTTTGTTAGTCTCCTCTTATTTTTCACGTANATTTATAATTCACATGATATTACATGTTTCGATGTTACACTTGTTTTATTATATATTTTATTTCACTTAGTTATATGTTTAAGATTTTGTTAGTCTCCTCTTATTTTTCACGTAATATTGTGGTTCATGTGTTTCAGGAAGCAGGTTGACCAAGTATTGAAGAAAATTTTGAAAAGTTTATTTTTGCGTAGTTTTGAACTTTTTGAATTTGAAATAAATAATTTTGTCACGGAATGCCAAATGGGGAGATTGTTAAGCCCAAATTATATAATTGACAATTTCTAAATTTGTAATTGACAATTTTCTTTGTCAAAATCATGTCATAGTTGAATTGTATTATGATTTAACTATTTTGTAATCAAAGTCAAATTAGGATTAAAAAAGTTCAAGTTATGGTAAAATTAGTATAGGTTTGATAGAGTTCAAAAAGAAGTTAAGATGTACAAGATGATCACATATAATCATTGGAATACAATTAGAAGTCTAAAAGTGTCAAAAAGTCGCTCAAGTTATGATCCAAATTCTTAGTCTCAATGTGCAATTCATTTTTCACGTCCAAAAGTGGGTTAAATCATATTTATTCCATAGAGATCATTTTTTTGAAGATCCAAAACATTTATTAATTCCATTGTTTAACCACCACATTTTACTTGATCCATAAATTCTTCTGAAACATATTTTGTTGATCAAGTCATATTGTTTCACATTAAATCACAAACCAAAATACACAAGATCTTTTGATCAAACACCAAACCACCTAATCTATCGGAAATAAATCAATATTAGGATCGGGAGCTATTGTAGAAGCACGAATTTGTGAGGATTAAAGTGAGGTACCAGGAGTTAGTATCTGACGTCAAGAACATGCTGTTTAGGAGGGTTAAGGTATAAATCAGGAATCGAAATTTATTTTGAAGGAGTGCACATTTAGAAGGATCAAGGGAGACTGCAGGAATTAAGATCAAAAGTTATACGCGGTAAATGTATTTGAACTGTATTATAAGTTTGCTTCGATTTATAGTGAATTATTGTCTGACAAAATGTCTAGAGTTTCTACCTAGTTGGGGTTTCTCCGTGATCATATTTGGTGTTTTTTTACTACTTTAATTATTGATTATAGTAATCAAATTTAGGATAAATTGACTTGTTAGATCTAATCATCTAGAAACAATTAAAAAGTGACTTATTGCTTTAAATTGTGTAATTTTGCGCGTTGAGTTGAAGTATTCGGTAATTGAAAACTTTCAATTTTTAACCACATATTTCATGGGACCCATAATTTTTTAACTATATATTTCATCAACTTTTATTAAAATATGCTAAAATATTTAACTTTAATCTCCACCAAACAATAGCTTAATGATAAAGTGCACAAAGAAATAAAAGTTACATCTACAAAGATGTAATATAGTTTTCAATCATTACGTAAATAATAATGCTATCTATTATTAATGATGATCATCATCCGTTTAGGTGACAATGAGCCCTCTAATTCATTGTTCAATGGAGTTACGATGAATTTTAATGCAAAGAACAATGAATTAGGAGATATGCTATCACCTAAACCAGTAGGTCAAACCATACTTAAGGAGACCCGGTGCCACCTCAATTGCAAATATGCATTACGTGAAAACAAATTTATTGTTTAAAATGCAATACTTTAATTTTATTGTTTATACACACGGAACTCTTCATACTAAAACAGTGTTATAATTTATACTCTTATTATCTATAGCATGCATGATCATCGATTTTCTCATCCTTAATAAAGAGTATGAGATAACCTTGGAGAAAGAAGAACATCTAGTGGAGTTGCTTTCATGTTTGTTAATCCTACATTCACAGTCATATCGACCGATTCATGAGAAGGAGTTGACAGCTCGAATGCATGCAACAAATTAGCCAAGACTAAGTGTAACATGTGAAGGGAAAATGATATGCCAGGGCAAATTCTTCGACCGGCTCCAAATGGGATCAATTCGAAATTCTGACCCTTAACATCGAAATCCTTTTGAGTTGTGAGGAATCTCTCCGGTCTAAACTCCAATGGGTCTAACCATACTTGAGGGTCTCTTTGTATCTTCCACAAGTTTATGATTAGCCTAGTGCCTTTTGGAATATGGTAATCGGCTAGTTTGCAGTCTTCGGAGAATTCTCTCGGGCTACCTAAGAATCCGGCAGGGTACAACCGTAA
This sequence comes from Fraxinus quadrangulata, assembly GCA_903798255.1. Classification (NCBI taxonomy): domain Eukaryota; kingdom Viridiplantae; phylum Streptophyta; class Magnoliopsida; order Lamiales; family Oleaceae; genus Fraxinus; species Fraxinus quadrangulata. The sequence goes on from CAIGRB010166225.1 coordinate 25,651, forward strand.
TGTTTCTTTGACGATGGCTTGGAGATAGATTAGCTTGTCGATATCTGATTCTTTTATTCGTCTTTCCTTTCCAATATGGATGTCTAATTCCTGTTGAGCCTTTTTCAACACATGGCGGTTGTTCAATAACAAGGATAGTGCCCATACTAGCATAACTGTGATTGTGTCACCTCCGCCGGCAATTAAACTCTGAGAGTAAGTACAAATTACTTAAAAGTTTAAAAAAATAATTGATCTAAATATATTTAGAAATCAGAAGTTGCTCAAAAGTAACTTTTAATTACTTTATCAAGAAATGATTTTAAATAATTTTGCCACAGGATTCTTTCTTATATAATTATGAAATGGTTTATGATCAATTCCTTCATGGCTTGAAAATCTTATGCTAGTAGAAATAGTGTTATTGGGCCTGTAAGACAGGGCTTATGCTTTTGCTTTTTATAGAAGAATTTTACGAGAAAGTCATATTAAATCAATTTTCTCTAAAAGTTCTTTTAAATTGACAAAATATTTTCAAAAAATTATATAAACAAGTTCAATAGTAACTTTCTTAGTCTCAAATGAAACTTTTGGCTTTTAAAAACACTGCCAAACAGGCTCTTTGTTATATTGTTTATACATTGAATTTCAAAATACTAAAATGATTAAAGAAAAAATTAAAAGAAGTAATCTTTTTTCATTATTATACTATGCCATGATTATCCAATACCAAACTTGTAGGATTGATCTTGTGCCCACTGGGGACACGATAAAAACTTGATCAAGAGTACTGACCAAGTCTGATAAGCATTGTTCATGAATGCCTTTTGATTTCTTGGAGATCATGAATTTCGGGATCAATTTTCGAGTATTCCAATGTACAACGTCAAGAAAGAAAAACACATCAACTTGGTAGGATCAAACCAATAATTAAAAATAATAAAATAATAAAAAACTTACTAGGCAAGTGGATTTGACAATTGTACCAGGATCATAATCTTGAAGGGCAGTGACTTCTACAGCTGAAAGCATGACATCCATGAAATCCTGCTTACTGCCAGAATTTTCCTTTTGCTTGTGCTCTTCCAACCAATTCTCAACAATTTTATCCATTTCTTTTCCAGTTTCTTTCATTCTTTTCTCATATCCACCTAAATCCAACCACCCAAGAAAAGGGATAGTGTCAGCCACAACAAAAAGTCCAGCCAAATGAAAGAAATCCCTCAACACCTTCTGGCACTGTCTTGCCTCTGTTTTATCCCCATCAGCAGTTGCACCAAAATATCTCTTTCCAGCAACCATTTTAATAACAACATTCAAGTTCAAGTACCCAAACCATTGCTTCATTTCCATCAATACCTGGCCGGACTCATCTTTCTTCGCGTTCCAGAACTCGTAAAGCTCTTTCAAGGATAACTCAGTTTCAGAAACACGTACCTGTTTAAGGAGTTCCAGACTGCGGATAGAGAATAATTCTACAGCTATTAGTTTTCGTATTTCCCGCCAATATGCCCCATAAGGGGAGAATGCAAACATGGCGAAGTTATAACCCATGTGTTTAGCTGCAACAAATTTCGGACGTGAAGATACAGCCACATCCCAGGTGGTGAACAGTTCTTTAGCCAATTCCCAACTGCTCACCACTAGGGTTCGGTGTACACCGAGCCTGATTGTAAAAGCCGGTCCATACTTGTCCGCCATTGCTCCCAAAGTGATGTGGGGTAGCCGAGAGCCGCCTCCTATGAGGTGGAGATGGCCTATGAAAGGCCAGGAGCCACCAGCTTCTGGCGGTTCATTGTTTTTGCTACCTTTAGACCTAAACCACAAGTAGAAAATTAAAAACAAGGTGAATATTGCAGTTATGGAAGTGCCGATCTTTGAGACGGTGAAATCCATGGAGTGAGGGAATAATTTGTCGCTTAACATAGTGATTTTTTTATAGAGGGGGTTCAACTCAAATCATTATAGCTTTTTCTTAAATAAATAATCAGTTAAGCTTTCTTGCGTGTTTTATTGGTTAGATAAATTAATTTTTGAATTTCATTTTGGTATAGAAAATTAGCTAGGTGGAGATTTCCAAATTATTTCAATCCAATCTCCTTATTGAAGTTTAAACTAATTAGTAGTCTATTGTTGAAATACTTTAGAGTGTGTTTGATTGACATAGCAAATATTTCTTAATTTTTCTTGTTTTGAGGAAAACAAAAGCCTATTTCCCCAATATAAAATATTTTCCTTGTTTTCCTTAAAAATAAGAAAAATTAAGCATATTTTCAAAAATTGGAAAATATTTTCAATGAAAAAAATAATAATCAAACACTCCACAATAGAAATTTGGATTAAAAACTGACATTTTTCATAGAAAATAAATATAATAAAAAACATAGTTACAGTTAATATTGCATTAATTGATCGATTATTGATATATCATGATTAAAATCAACGAGCTTTGTGTTGGTCTTATTTTCTCATTTTCATTGCATTAGAAGTTAATATGTTGTTTGTCCAGATTAATAGTACTTGAGTATCATTACGTTATACACGTGATCCTTGAGGCTTGAGTAAGCTTTCAAAAGATTACCATAATCAAATAATTATGTTAAATAATTAAGAGATTTCTTGTCTTTATTTATTTATTTATTTATTTTTCACTAACATAATCCATTTAATTAGTAGAGATCTATTGTTTTGAGTGAAAACAGTTTCTTTATCCATAGTTGAATACGATAATATGAATTCAATTTTTTAATATATAAATTTCAACATCATTTATATAATAGAAAAAATTATTAATAAACAATTAATACCATGCATAAAAAAAAGTTATTTGTTTGACTGGAAATGAATTAGCCTTTCAACTGTACAAGCAATAAATTATTCACTTTTGTCTTTACTTAGCCCATGTTTGAGCTTTATTAAAATTTTTATTCTTATTTTTCTACTCATTTGTAACTATACATTCTTTAATAAAATAATATTTTCAATCACATCAATAATTTTTCTTTCTTTTTCAACAACACATTCTCCATCAATCTACTAATCCAAAATGATGTGACTCAAACACAACCTAGTGTGAAATTTTTTTTATAAAAAGCTTAAGAAAGCAGTTTAATCCATAGTTATAAAACCCGGATTGGATTGGCCGGTTCAACCCGAAAATCGTCAGACGGGACCTCATACAGATTTAGTGGTGGACAAACGAATTGTTTGGAACCCGTCGAATTGTTGGGTTTTTAAGTAACCTGTCGATCCATTTGCCCTTAACCCAACCGGGTTTTTTGTTTTTTTTATAAAACATGTTTTCTCCTCTTTCCAATTCCTCAATTCACGTTATTAGGCGATTCTTCTTCCAAAATCAAACTCCTCCGCTGCTGTCTCCAATTCAATCACTCCCAAAAATCCAAATCTCCATTTGAAGTCTTTAAGAGATGGAAGAAGAAATAGAGTATGAAGCCAGTAGAAATAGAGTTTGATTAATTAGTTAAAAATATTCTTGTGGTGGATTTCAATTTTTAGAACAAGATATAATTAGTTGTTTTGTGCAATTTAAGATTCTTACAAAGCATAATTGCATAAATATGAATGCCAAAGAAGAATTTTTGTTTCTATATGGTTTTACACTCGAATGGGACAGCAGCTACGCTTTTCGGATTTGGGCGTCAATTTACATGATAATATATTTGGACATCAATGGTTGGATTTGTACAACATGTAAAAGTGTTAAAACATGATAAACTTTTTGATTTTTATTACAGGGCACGGATTATTTCTGGTGTGAAAGGAATAATTATGTAAACGAGTGAAAACCTTTTTGGTGTGAAAAGAACAGATTATTTCTGAAGCTTTGCTTGAGATGCATGTGAAAGTGTTAAAACCTGTTAAACTTTCTGATTTTTGTTAGACAATGAAAATCAGTTGCCTGTACCATAATTTTTCAATGTTTCATACTGGCATGACTTGTATATATGAGGTCACCACTTGATAAGTAATTTACCATATGAATACATTAACATTGCTAGTAGAAAATCATTCAATGGTGAACACTAAGGGATTGTTCTCTTCGTATTTCAGTTTTGAGTTTTAAATTTATTTTGGATTTTGTGTTTTGAAATTGCTGAAAATGCATATTCTTTTTTGTCATTTTGAAAAACCGTTCTGAAAATATAAAAATGGAAAACACATTTATTTTGAATTTGGAGAATATTTTATTCAAGAAATCTGAT
>CAIGRB010166257.1:17449-40432 GCA_903798255.1 Fraxinus quadrangulata
TTTTTTTTTTTTTTTTTTTTTTTTTTTTTTTGTGTAGAAGATCTAGTAGTCATACCTTTGGATGGATCGCCAATATTTAGTTCTTTTGGATGAGAAAGAATAAAGTAGAGTATGATTATTTGGTACTTCGGAAGGTTTTATTTTACTTTATTGAATGTTTGCTTCTTCCTTGTATTCATCTATTGGATCTTCCTTGTTTAGATCTTGAATATTGATTTGTTCAAAATGAATTTTCAATCCTACATCATTAGCAATACCTTTTTCACGATCAAGAGAATTAGTTTCATCAAAAGTAATATCCATCGATTCTTCAATGACTAGAGTTCTTTCGTTAAAGACTCTATAAACTTGCTAGTCGATGAATATTCTAGAAAGATTTCACTATCAGATTTTGAATCAATTTTTCCCAAATTTTCTTTTGTGTTTAAAATAAAGCATTTGCAGCCAAATACTTTGAAATAACCAATATTTGGAATTTTATTTTTTCAAAGCTCATATGGAGTTTTAGTTTTTTTTCGACTAACTAAAACTCTATTAATAATGTAGGAAGCGGTATTAATGGCTTCGGCCCAAAAGTTTTTTGGCAAGCTATTTTCATTAAGAATAATTCTAGCCTTTTTTTTTTTTTTTTTGCAATGTGCAATTCTTCATTTCTACTGTACCATTTTATTGAGGAATTCTAGAAGTCGAGAAATTGTGTTCATATCCATTTTCATTACAAAAATTATCAAAAGCAATATTATTAATCTCCAACATGACCACTTCTAATAGTTGTAATGGAGTATCCTTTTTCATTTTGAACCTTTTTATAAAAATTTTTAAATACATTCAAAAAAAATTCTTTTAGATTTAAAAATAGGACCCAAGTAAATATAGAAAAGTTATCGACAATAACGAATGCATAATGTTTACTACCCAAGATAGGAGTTCTAGAGGATCCAAAAAGGTCCATGTGGAGAAGTTGAAGTGATTTTGTAGTTGAAGAGTATAGTTTAGGTTTAAAAAAACTTTTCACTTGTTTCCCAAATTGACAAGCATTACAGATTTTATCTTTCTAAAATTTTAAATTTGGTAAACCATTGAAAAAACAATTTTTGGAAATTTTTGAGAGAAAATCCATGACCTAATCTCCTATGACATAACCACGTATCCTCTTTTAAACTTGATAAACATTTTTCATCACTTTTAAGTTCGATATTAATGATATAAACATATTTACTTCGACTTCCTATAAACATCACATCTTTTGATATAGCATTCTCAATAAAGCACTTGGAAGAATCAAATTTAATATGATAACATTCGTCACACAATTGACTAAAACTAAGTAGATTACGTTTGATGTTTTCTACTAAGAGGACATTTTCAATAAAGGGAGACGAATGATCACCAATAATTTTATGTCAATAATTTTTCCTTCGACATAATCTCCGAAAATATCATGACCACCATCCTTTATTTTAAAACTTGACAATAAAACTTGATTTTCAGTCATGTGCTGTGAGCATTCACTATCCGGGGTCCATTTGCTCTTTATTTTCTTTGGTACCTATATAAATAATTCATTTTTTGGTCTTTGGTACTCATACAACATTGGGTCCTTGGTAGTTAGTGTTAGTGGACTTTTCAATCCACTTGTAGTTGTTTTCAAAATGTAATCTTGTTTTGATAGAACAATAAAAAGCTGCATGTCCAATTTATTACAAATATTACATGTGACATTTGAAATGGGGGAAGTAGAGGCTTTAACAAAAAAAAAAAAAAAAAAATTCAAGATACTTATGTTTTAAAAATGGTTTGTATCAAATTCCTCATTTATCAAAAACACATTTTTGTTTACTATACATTAAATTAAATAAATTTTCCTTGCCTTGAGTAAATTTGTAAATAATTTGAGTCAAATCTAAAATCTTTTCTTGTAAAGAGGTTCTCCTTAACTAAAGAATCGTAATCGGCTTTTCCTTTTTTACAATCATTTTGAATTTCCAAAAGTTTATTTACCTCATTTTCTAGTAAAGAATTTTTCTTTTTGAGGAACGAATTATTTAAAGAAAGTTTTTCAAATTTTTCAAGAATTTCATTATAACGCGTAGATAATTTATCATATGAACAATTTTCATTTGAATTTACCTTATTTTCAATAGCCATGAAGCACGTGTTGATAATTTCCTCTTGACTTTTATCTTCTTCATGGTCATCATCGTCAGTTTCTTCCCATATTGTTCGGAGTGCTTTCTTTCTTCACCCTTTTCTTCTTCCTTTTCTTCTTTTTTATTTGGAATCGAAAATTATTGCGGAAACCTTTCCGTTTCATAATAAGAAGAACTAGGTCATTAAGCACTCCATCATTCAAATTTTCGCTTGAAGAGTCTTCGTCCATTACGGATTTTAAAGCAATTTGGCTTATTTCATCTTCTTAAGTTTTCATTGTCTTCTCCTTTATCTCGGTATAATTACCTCATATGTCATCAATATTCCATAGAGCTCTTCCAAAAGATATGTGTTGACATATTTGATTTTTTCTATCAATATTCTCAATGAGTTGCAATTCTCCGAGAAAGACATAAGCATTTTGCTCACAAGTTCACTGTTAGTAAATTTCCTATCAAATCCTTTAAGACCATCAACAATATTGATAAAACAAGTGATTGTATCAACAATCAGCTCATTTTGCTTCATGAAGAAATTTTCAAAATAATTAACTAAAAGATTTATCTTAGTTTCTTTCACTTTGCTAGTACCAAAATGGGTAACTTCTAATGCATGCCAAATATTATATGCAGATGTACTAATATGATTAAATTTATTTCTATCTAAAGCATAGTAAAGTAGATTTTTGGCTCTAGCATTTAAAGACAATTTTCTTTTATCATCTTCATTTTATTCCTCTATAGGTTTAAAAATAATTTGATTTGGTTTATCATTCTCTTTAATAACCTTTTTAGGCACATAGGGACCAAATTCAATAACTTCCCAAACATTAAAATCTATATATCGAACATAATTCATCATCCTAGCTTTCCCATAATTTTAATGCATGCTATCAAAAAAAGGAGGACGATTTGTAGAATGTCCCTCAATGTTTTGAAAATTGTGATTAGCTATTACTCAAGATTATAAAATTTTTAAAATTGTGTACCTTGCTCTAATACCAATTGATAGCACATAAGTAACTAACTAAGAGGGGGGTGAATTGGTTTTTAAATTTTTTTTTCGAAGAATTATAGATTAATTCAAATAATAACCGCAAATAGGAAAACGGTAAGTAAAGGAAAAGAAATGATACAAACGATATAATTGTTGAAATTCAATCCAAAGTAATTATCTATATCCTCCATTACCAAGCTCTCTGACGGGAGCAAAGCATTTTCACTATATTGATTGGCTTATGGTGCAATCCAACTTTTTACAATATTTTAGGTGACTTGTAAATAAGGATCATTGATCCTTATACTATTAAGCTTTCACTGGACCTCAATACGACCTACAAATTTAGAGTAAAATGATTTTACAATGAAAACTCTCTCTTAAATACTAAGAGATGCTAACACTTAAATGAATAGCAATAAATGATAGCTCAAGTGTTTGATGAAATTTTTTGATGTATATGATAATAGAAATCTATTCAGTTAATCAAAATTTTTCAATAAGAAGACGAAAAAGAAATAAATGTAATGTAAGTTTAAAAATCTTCCGCAAAATATTTATCTCTTTTAATGAATGATTGTAATAAATTAAGTATAAAAAAAAGATGAGAAAATTTGATGAATATGATTATTTTTTAAGTTTGATTGAATCAATTAAAGTTTTCAATATAAAGAAGTAGAAGAAATATATGCAATGTAAGTTCTTCATGAGTAATATCAATAAGTTAAGTACAAAAAGATAGATGAAAAACTTTGATGAAGATCATAATTAAAGAGTTTGAATCAATTAAAATTTTTGATATGAAGAAATGAATGCAAATCGAAGCTTAAAGATACCTCTCAAAATATACCTCACTTTGATGCTCTTGAAGAATATTGTATTCAATGCAAGAAGTAGAACGTATTTATAGATTTCAAAATGTTTAAAAAATCTGGGAGTTCAAATGACTTGTTCGGTCTACCGAATTTTGTCCGAATGACCAATATAGCCATTTGTACAATAAAAATCAGAATTCAAAATGATCAAATTTTGGACCGTTGGAAACTTCCGGTCCGTCGGCAATTCAGTCTTTTTACATTTTGGCCCAATTTGCTCCAATTCGAAGGTTTTGAAAGACATGGACTTTTAAAAAGTATTTTTAACTGACTTTTCAAGATAAAAAAAATATTTTTCAAGTCCAAATATTATTTTTAAAAGTCATTTTTATATTTGATCAAATCATTGCATTAGAAAGACTTTTAATATACAAAATATTTTTTAATGCATAGAAGGATTTTGAGCTTAAATATTCATTACAGAATATCAAAGTGTTAGTACCTTTACACTTTATCTAAGAAATCAAGTCATTGATCTTGCTCCGAAGTTTGGCTCTTAAGTTCTTAAATGTGTGACTTCGATCTTGACTTCATTCATGAATCCGATTTGTGATGATAACTTTTGATCTTTTGACGACCATACAATTTTTCATCTTATGCGTTGAAAGACTATAATCACTTAAATTCAACTTGTTAATAAACAAGATTAACTTGTTTGTTATAGTCAAAACTTTGAGGTTTTAAATCAATCATATGTCAACAATTTCCCCCTATTTTTATTATGACAAACAAGATGATTTACAAAGTAATATTGAACAACTGATAAGGAATATAAATATTAAATTTTGCATGTGATCCATGTATTCTCCCTATATTTTACAAACCAATAGCCAAACACTTTAAAACATATGTTTATCAAGGCAAGCATTTTCGATCATCATATTTTCATCAAGCATATCATCAGCATTTTCGACATTATATTTTCATCAAGCATGTCATCTNGATTAAAAATGAGAGAGAGAGAGAGAGATAAATATATTCAGTAGAATTTTATTTTATTTTAATCATGGCTTTAATGTTTGTTGAAAGAAAAGGGAAAGAGAAATATTGAAAGAAACAAAAATTACTTATAACATTTTTTTGTGAAAGTCTTCCAAAATCTTGGGATAAATGAGAGACAACTTGTGATATTTTATTTTAGTACTTTCTGATTAAATGTTAAATACTCTAGAGACTTTTATAAAAATCTTTAAAAGTCATTGACAATTTGAATACCTCAAGGATTATAAAGACTTTAAAAAAAATTTAATTGAATATATCGTAACTTTTAAAAAAATTTAAAAGTCTATAAAAGTTTCGATTGAATACAACAATACTTTTAAAGAGTTTCAAAAAGTCTACATTGAATAATCTGAATTTGTTAAATTACAATAATTTTTTAAAGGTCACAAATGAATACACTTCCCTTGAATATGAACAAGAAAAAAAATTCACTAACAAACTCAATTAATCATTAATCACACAAGCTCTATCAATATACGAGTAAGTACCGTCTATCATATGTAAATGAGGAGAGAGGTGTGACCTATGGAGCTAGATAGCTCCTCGTTGGAAGTAGTGGTGGAGACACAAAACGATGGAGAGCACATATGGTGGTCAGTAAAGCGGTTGGCTCCAACTAAGTCAAATTGAACGGAATGTCTGAGAGTCAGCCCCCCTTTAACGAAGACTAAATTGTTTCGGGCGGCAAGAATAATATTGGAGGGGGAGGGGTGGTCATAGAGGAGGTTGCTGCCACTACCACGAAATCGGTTAGTTGAATAGAAATCGAACTCAAATTCTGAGCCCAACACATAACCCAAAACCTTTTTTGGATAGGGATGAGAAGGAAAGGTTGTACAAGTGTTAGCCATATGTTTTGGTCTATAGTGTATCCTCTTAAGTCCTACATACAAGAAAAACTCAAAAAAAATTCATTTCCAGGTTTTCGGTTTTGGGGAGGGGGGTAGAATTGAGGAAGAAGATGAAGTTTTGAGGGTAAGGTAAGGTAAGGTAAGGTGGGTGGGATTAGGGAGTATGATGGAGTTTTAATGGTTTGGGATTGTGGGTGGCAAAAATAAAAAGTTTTGATGTAATTTGCAAAAAAAAAAAAAAAAGAATGGAAAATTTGGAATCACAACTACAATTATTCATTTTTAATTTTGACATCTTTAAGTGGATTTAATGGCTCTAATAACGAATTTGGACAATGGGGGGTCTTTCGCACGTAACAGGTCATATCGGGAGATTTTTTGCCAATTTGAAAGGAAATGGGGGTATTCCGTAATAGAGGCAAAGGTAATGGAGTTTTGTGCTAATTACCCACTTTTGAAATATGATACGACAAAAAATAGGAAAGTAAGACCCAATTTTTGGAAAGTCCAACTTTGATTTCTACAAAAATCGTTGAATAAATTAAATCCCAAATATCCCTCTTACTCGACCTACTTGATAGGTTTGGGTGTTTGACTATTAATAAGTTGATTAGCCTGGTAAGAGTATATCCAAGAGTCTCTATATTTTTAAAGAGCATATTCTACAATTTAGAGAGTGTCTATAAATTTAGAGAGTAAAATTTTTGAAGTATTTGAATAAGCTTTTCATATTTAACACTTAATTTTACTACTGTCAAAAAATATTTATTATTTTTTTCTATCGTTTATCTTTACTAGTTTCCCTCTAAATTATTATATTATTTTTCTCTATTGAAAATTGAAATACTTTAAATGCATTTAATTATAAAGAGTGAATTTGCCTATCCAAATTTGGAGAATCAAACTCACTCTCTAGATTAAAATATTAATTTAAAAAGTCCATTGGAACGTAATTAAGAGTTGACTTTTTAAAATAGAGTATCTTATATTTAAAGAGTCTATATGAGATACTCTAATAGAATATATTAGGCCGCAGTCGTTAGCAGATTGCATGGGTTGGACCATTCTTTTTGTCGATAGTTCTAATAACATTAATTGCTTCAAAAATTACCCATCATCGAAACTTATAATCATTTAAAAATTAACTAATATTGATCATTAATTTAATCTTTACTCTTTAAACTAATGATTAATATAATATTTGAAAATTGTTTGTTTATGATTAAAAGCCAATTATAATTGAAAATATAGTCGTTATTGGGTCCCACTCGTTTAATAAAAGTAAATAATAACGGCTAGTTTTTCAATTTTAATCCGATTTTAATCTCTATCAAATACATTATAAATCTTATATACTATAATACTCCGTCACTTCAGGTACTACATGTCTTTTTATCTTGTCTCACATTATAAGTAAAGAAAATTGCTTATCTAAAATAAGCAATGAGAATAAGTAAAAATAGATTAATCAAAACTTTTCTGCCAAGGAAAGTGCTTTATTTATTCTTGAGGAACCCGAAACAAATAATGTATGTTTCGTAAAGATTTTGTAAGTAGTGGGCCTTACGAAATGAGTGAATAAAATTCTAGGGTCTAACGAATTGTGCTGCTAAAAATTGATGTTTTAACAACTTGTAAGTTTGAAAAAGCACTACCAAATATTCAAAAAGTTTTGAAACATTGTAGGAGAGGTTTCTTGCTTATTAAGTTCATATTTGTCTCTCATTCTTTTAAAATTCATTTTTTATATACTTATTTTCAACTACATATTCATACAATAAAATGTTCTACAAGTAAATTCATAACTTTTTCCTACTTTTTAACCATACATTCTTCAAAAAAATAATATTTAATACAATATTTTTTTCAAAAAAATGGCCACCAAATAGGGACTAAGTATGTGTAAAAAGATATCCAACCTTATATTATTCACGGTTTAAATTTTTGGACTTTCACGTTTATAGCATAGTGATAGTGATAAATTATTTTTCGGAGTTAAAATGAGTAAATATAAAAACTTAATAAAACATCGAAATATGGAAAGCAAAAAGAAAAGGAAAAATAAAGAAAATCGCATCCCCAGACCTATCCCAACCCAAAAATTGCCATTTGTCCAATTCGATGAGAGCAATCTCTCTACCATGTCTTGCTTCTTCAGGTTTTGTTCACCGGACTTCCTAGTACACCCCCTTTCCCTACTCCATATCCATATCCTAACCCTTGTTTCCCGCCCCTCAACCCACTGAAGTTTTTTTGTTTTTTTTTTTTTTTCTTCCTATATATTTTGTGATCTAGTCGTACCTTATTGACAATAATGTTGGTGCAAACTAGAGCAAAAGTTGTTTTGGCCTTGGAGATAGAGTTTCAAATAAGGATAGCAACGAGAAGGAAATTTTCCAATTAATCGGGGAACTCATCGGGGACGAGGATGGGGACGGGGACAACGGTCCCCGCTCTGCCCCCATCCCTTCCCCTTCCCCTTCCCCTTCCCCGGCTCCAAATACTAAATATTTTTTATAGTCTAGAGGTTTTCATTTTGTCCCACATCGAAAATTCATCACTTTTATTAGAAAATGAATGTCAACAAATAATATAGATTTGTATCATTCTTTTCCAGCTTTTTAATAAGTCATAATTATATAGTTTAATTTAATTCATATACTAGTAAAATATAATTAAAATATTATAAACGAGAATTTGGAGTTCCCATCCTGCCACGACCCCTACCCAGCATTGAATATCCGAGGACGGGCGGGAATGGGAAACGAGATCCTTGTCCCGTACACGCCGTGCTGCACTTCGCAGTTTGAAATTCCAGTTGGCAACCTCATTCAACTTTTTGTACTTTGTTTAGAAAATTGGTGCAGTTAATCTTTAGCCTTTAAAACGTCTGATAAACTCATCCTTAACCTTTAAAATTCGACTTTTCCATCCCCGACCTTTATTTTCATGTTTAGATTCTGTCCTTTAAACATGGTTCCATTAAGTTTAACTTATATTTCCTTATGTTAAATACACAAAATAAATTTTATTTTATTTTATTTTTCAGGTAAAGTTGATGGGCACTATTTTATTGGTATTTTTGTGTACGGAAATCAAAAGTTGTTTTTTTTTTTTTATCAAGTTTATTAACAAATTATGTAGTTTTATTTATATGCCACTCTCTATGCTAATTACTAGTGACAAAACACTTTTTTATTTTTATTTTTATGTATGATTGATCAAAAGTTGATTACTTTGTGTTTTTTCACAAAAGTCTATAAATAAAATATGAAGTTTTATTGTTTTCTTCATACATGACTCTTTCTGACAACTACCACTCTGTTACCGACCATCAACTATTATAGTGTCCACTATTGCCATAGGTCCCCCAAATAAAAATCTTGACTCCACTAGTATTCACACCTAACCTATGTTCTCTCATTATTTGGCCACATCTCATCCTCAGATGTGAGGATAGATTTTTCTTTGGCCTTTTGCCCTTTAGTTCCCATCGTATTAACTTTATGTAGATTCAGGACCTATTCTTTCAATTTTGGCAAAAAAATGCCTAGATAAAAATTTCCTTTACAAGAGTGGTCATTTCCCTACATTGCCGTAAAAAATGACCATTAAATTGTCACATGCACTGCACATGCCTTGTTCTTAGAAGGGCAATTTTGGTAAATCACTTAAAATAAAAAAATAAAAAGTAGTCTCATTCAACAAAATTAATGACCTACCCTACTTCCAATAACCATCCATCTCATACCATTATTTTCCATTTCATGCCCTCTTTGGCGACCGGATTATTGGATCCCAAGGGTTTTGTCGATCACCTCTTTCACAACCTCTAGCTATAGAAGGCGATGGTGCCACCATAATTGATACCAAAGTCACAAAAAAACACAAGAATTATTCTACTTCTACATTGTGTACATCATGGTTGGCATTGTGTGAGGTGTAAAAATCGAGATCACTGATTGTTTTAAATGTTGTTAAAATTAATGGCAAGGCTATGTGCCACATCACACAATGTCAGAAAAACTATCAAAGCATATGAAAACACTGATAAAGAGTTGATCATAACAGAAAGATGAGAGGGATGGATGGGATAAGTGTGTGAAGCAACTGATTTAACTCAGTCTCTGCATGAGTGGAGGAGTAATTTAGGACCATGGAAGCAAACTTTATCTATATCGATACATGACATTGAAATATATACTTCTCACCGACAAATGCATCAAGGCAATGAATCCATCTGATCAAAGTTATTAGGAATTTCCACCAGATACATTAAGCCCTGTTTTTTTAGTATAGAATTTGCAAAAAATGATTTTTTAGAGAAGTACGGCTAATAAGTATGGTTTAAAATTAGTTCGGGAAAAATGAGTTTTAAAGAATGAGGTTCAAATAGAGACTAAAGTAAAGCACTTCTTTTGTCCATACCCTTCGCCTATCTCCACACTTGCATATCCTACTTATCTCTCTATCTATTTGTGCAGAGTGTATTGAGATTTCAAGAATAAATCCTTTACCAAAACCATTTTCTTTTCTTTTACTGCTTTCGTGTTTGTGTTTATACCTCAAGGATACAAAGTGTGTCGGTTGATATGGACAGAAAATTCAAAGGACGGTTCCAACACAGTTTGCATCTAAGAAGAACATTGCAAGTTGAAGCACAACACAGTTGCAAAAAGTAACGAGTATGGTTCAACGCAGTTTAAGAGGATTTTACTACAGAGTTTTAGGTTTTTGATACCCAATAAATTCGGGCGATGATGGGGAATTTTATCAACACTAAAGTGATGGCTCAACCCGAAAACAACTTTGAACACTTTAGGATGGCCAATGAGTTTAACCCAAGTGGTGGTTATTGAGTTGAGTTATTAATTGATGGCTTTGGATTATTGTTATTGGCCCAATTAGAAAGTAACTTGGCCCATAGTTGGAATGACCTAATTTAAGGGTTATATACACTTGCCTTAGCATTTTTTCCCCTTGAGTTTAAAGTTTGGGTGTGTGCAATAGAGGAGAATTTGTGAGGTAGCCGTTCTTGGTGGTTCGTTTGAGGGTTCAACCATTGCACCTCTTTTCTTCCTCCAGTTGTGATATTGCTATCATCATCTTCATCTCCATACTTGGGTGGAAACCATGGTAACCAAGTTAGTAAGGTTATGGGTTGAGTTTTAGTTCGTTTGGTTGATTTCTAAGCCCGAAATCAAAGATTTCTTGAGTATTTCAACGACAAGTTATATCAAAGCGTGTAGTGTTGAGAAATCTATGAATTTTTGACCAAAAGGTGGCTGGAAATAGGTTGAAATCAATCTGGAAAATTGGAACAAAAACTGTCCAAACTTTGAAAAATATGCCCGGAGTTGTAAACTTGTTTTTGGGCCAAACAACTGAACGGTCACAGAAACCAACACCACAACCGTGATCTACAGACCAAGGCGGTGTTTGTGGTGCTGCATTTGTGGTCGGCGACGATGTGTACCACGACGCGTGAAGCAGCATCCACATCGACGACGCATGGTGGTGTGTGGAGGCGGATCCAGTGATGACATCAAAAGATAAAATGTTTCCAATGATGAGATAGACCCTAAGGTATTTTTCGGATTTTAGTTTTGAGCGATACGGTGAAAATTGAATGATTTTCTCCTTTAACATCTAGGCGCCGGGTGCCGTTTCGTGTTGTCGCAGTTGCGGAACCTTTAGGGTGGAGAGTGGTAGCCCTAAAGTGGAATACTCACTCTCTCCTAGTTTATGGACTCGCTGACATGGTCGCTCGGTATCATGTTCTTTGCCTTTTATTATTGTAGTTAAAACTATTGTGTAGAATAGTCATTTTTGTTTTTGCATTAGAAATTATCGTATGGGATGAAATTAGGATTGGGGTTACCGTGAAGGGATAACCATTACGTGTTGCTAGACATAGAAATTACTTATTTTCATTATTAGAATTAACCTTAGGAAAGTTTTGTTTGACTATTCTGTTGAATTGTATATGTACTTTCCTTGTGGTCGTTGTTGGTTGCATTTTATGTTCTATACATTTTTTGGTAAAATGACAATATATTTTGAGTTGTGTTTTTCTAATGAACAAAAAATGTGATTTTCCAATTTGACAAAATGATATGTTTTTTTATAAAACTTTCGATGACAAATGTAAGTTTAAGGCGAGTGTGAAAAATAAGGTGTTTTAACTACAATTTTGAGGACATGGTTGAACAAACTCTCATAGGAATGATAACACGAGGAAATATGAGGAGATAGGGCGAATGTTGTCATTGGGTCGAGTGATGACCTGTTTGAGGCTTATTAAGAGTAAATGGTTACTGTATGTGCATCAGTGTTATCCTTTTTGCATGTGAGTGTTGCTTAATTCTGATGTATGGTTTATATGTTACATTTCAATATGTTTGATATGTGCATTTACATGAATTTGAGAGAAATTTGATTACTTTGTGTAATGTGTTTTCATGCATAGTGGGTTGAGATATATGACATACTCGTTTTGCTTTGCGTTCAGTGTGAGAAAGTGTGTTAGTGAGAAGAAAGAAGGGCAGCCATTTTCTCCTTTATCTTTGTGAGCCCATGAAGTTTGTAAGATTATGTGAGGCAGCCATTTGAGGGTTATCTTATTTCTGTTTGTGAACTTCTTTTATGAGTGTGGTGAAGTAACCAACTCTTTCTTCTATTCTCTTTGTGAGTGCTACATTCACCCTTCTCTTTGTGGGATAAATCCTTAATAGACTTTTTTGAGCATTGGTGTTGGAGTAATCTTGTGGTGCGTGGGTTTTTGATAGCCAATAAATACAGGCAATGATGGAAAATTGACGTTGGAAATTTTATTGACACCAAAGTGATTGCTTGACCCAAAAAACAACTTTGAACACTTTAGGATGGCCTATGAGTTTAGCCCAAGTAGTGGTTATTGAGTTCGGTTTTTTATTGGTGACTTTGGATTCTTATTGGCCTAATTAGAGAGTGACTTGGACCATAATTGGATTGACCTAATTTGAGGTTTATATACACTTTCCTTAGCTGTTTTTCCCCTTGAGTTTGAAGTTTGGGTGTGTACAATAGAGGAGAAATGGTGAGGAAGCCATTCTTGGTGGTTCGTTTGAGGGTTCAACCATTGCACCTCTTTTCTTCCTTGATTTGTGATATTACTATCACCATCTTCTTCTCCACACATGGGTGGAAACCATTGTGGCAACTAAGTGTTTAAGGTTGTGGTCAAGCCTTGGTTCATTTGGTTGATTTTTGAGCCTGGAATCAAAGATTTCTCAAAGATTTCAACGACACACAGATTGAAAGAAAACGTTTTATGATGCTCATTCCAAGAAGATGGTGAAAGAGGAAAATGAAATAAGACCTATGTTCAAAATACCCATTTCTAAATGTCAATTCCAAGTCAAACAAAATTAGGAAAAGGGGGCGAAGGGGGAATCAAGGGAATGAGAAGCATTTTATTTAGCTATTGAAAATATTTTCGTTTTGACATTTCTTCGCCAAAGTTTATAGTTAACTATTCTTGCCCATTGACATCTAAGTGCATGGTGAATTGTGTTAAATTTTTTAGCCTAATTATTGTCAGTCCATGGAGACAATATACAGATTGAAGTTAGCAAAGATATGATATGATTGCAATCTTTCAATTAAGTAACAAGCTTGGAAGGAGTGTGTTGCATTGTGATAATTAGAGTTCTATTCACTTAGCTATAAATCCTATGAATTATTTTACATGTACATCAGGGTGTACATAGTGCCCAAGTGGCATTTTGATGCGAACCCACGTAACAATTGTAGTTATAGAACCTACGGCAAATTAGATAAACCCAAGAAAGTCAAGAGTCAACGTTTTCAAAAAATTATTGAACCAAAAAATCAAGACAATTGCAACAATATGTTGACCTCGTGATCACAAAATTTATGAACCTTACTTGAATTGTTGAATGCCACAAAAATTTAGTTCTTGATAAGTTCATAATTAATTTGATGAAGAAAGAGAAAAAAATTATATGCATCGCAATAATATCCTTCAAATTGTATGTTTTTAGAATGAATGGAATGAGTCCTATTTATATAGAACCCATAAAACCTAATTAAAAATGGAATTGAGCCTTAAAATATATCAAAAAGATACCATACAAGAGTTTTAAAAAAATATAATTGTAGGCAAAATTTGGAAAATACGCATCCAGAATTGTACTATGCGGCTGCTTAGCCTTCCCTCAAGCGGTCGCATAGATCAGTTAATGGCCTTCAACTGAGTTTCTGTAGGGGACTATGTGGCCACATGCTTATTTACCCTATGTGATCGCATAGGTCTTCACTTGAGCTCCTTAATCTGTTGCTCAAACCAAGTTGATCTATTTTGTTCCGTCCACCATGTCCAATATGAAACTTGTCATTTTGCTTCTTGTGGTTAATGTTTCATCCACCGTAGCTTGAACAAGTAATCACATGGCTTCTTTGACCTTTTTTTCTAGTGACCTAGTCATTGGTGCCTCCAACACGATCAACGTGTCATTGTCCTTGCTAGCTCCCGTAACATGGTTCTCATCGTTCATTCCCTCTTCGAAAGGATTTGTCCTCAAATCTATACCTACACTAAACAATGAGAGATCAGAAACAATGAAAGTAGTAGAAATGTTATACTCACTTGGAAGATCCAACTTATAGGTATTGTCATTGATATTTTCAAGCACTTGGAATGGTCCATCTCCTCTCGATTGCAACTTTGGCTTCCTTTGAGCCAAAAAAGCATTCATTTCTCATATGCACCCAAACCCAATCTCCTGGGTTCAAATGTAACATGCCTTCATCCTTTATTTGCTTGAGAAACATGATGTTCTTTTTTCTTCTCGATCTGGCACCGTACCCTCTCATGGAGAGATCTTGCCCACTCGACCTTCATCTTTCTGTCTAAGCTACCTCTCTTATCAACGGGTAATTGAATTAAATCCAAAGGTATTAGTGGATTAAAACCATAAACAATTTCAAATGAAGTATAAGAAGTAATAGAATGCATGGCCCTATTATATGCAAATTCTATAAATGGCAAGCAATTCTCACAACTTTTCAAGTTCTTATTGACTATAGTGCACAATAGTTGTATCATAGTCCTATGAACAACCTCCGTTAGCCCATCCGTTTGAGGGTGACATGTTGTAGAGAATAATAGCTTAGTTCTTAACTTGCCCCACAAAACCTTCCAGAAATGACTAAGGAACTTAACATCCCTACTCGATACAATACTTCTAGGTATCCCATCTAAGCGCACTATTTCCTTAAAGAATAAATCTGAAATATTAATGGCATCATCAGTTTATGACATGGAATAAAATGAGCCATCTTACTAAATCTATCGATCACCACAAATATGGAATCTCTTCCTTTCTTAGTCCTAGGTAAACCCAACACAAAGTCCGTAGACACATCAACCCAAGGCTCACTAGGAATGAGTAATGGCGTATACAAACCATGAGGTAAAACCTTAGACTTAATATTTTTACAAATGATGCATCTACTACAAACCTAATCAACATCAACCTTCATTTTAGGCCAATAAAATTGTCCATTTAATATATCTAAAGTGTTCTTAATCCTAAAGTGACCCATTAAATCTCCACTATGTGTTTCACGTACGAATAATTCTCTCATTGAACACCTAGGTACACATAACTCATTCTCTCGAAACAAATTTCCACCATACCTAAAGAATCTATCTATTGCACCTTTGTCACATGATTCATATATATTAGAAAAGTCAGGGTCATTAGTATACATATCCTTAACATTTTCAAATCCTAGCAATTTAGTAATTAAAGAAGTAAGAAGTACATACCTCATTGACTATGCATCCGCCACCAAATCCACTAATGGAAATTCTCGATGAACTCTATCCACCTTGTATGTCTCTTGTTTAGTTTACCTTGAGACTTTGCATCCGCCACCAATTCCACTAATGGAAATTCTCGATGAACTCTATCCTCCTTGTTTGTCTCTAGTTTAGTTTACCTTGTCCCTTTAAATGTTTCAAGTAATCATGATCGGTGTAAATCACGAGCTCCTTTAACCATAGGTAGTGCTGCCATGTCTCCAAAACTCAAATAAGTACATACAACTTTATCATGTGTAGGATAGTTGAGAGCTGCTCCACTTAGCTTATCACTAAAGTAAGCTATTGGCCTTCGTTCCAGCATTAAGACCGCTCCAATACCTATTCTCGAGGCATCACATTCAATCACAAAACAGGTGCACTACACAATATATCCTTAATAGTATTAAAAGCATGTTCTTGTTCGACTTCCCAATGAAATCCTACACTTTTTTTACAATCTCTGTTAGTAGTGGGGGCAAGTGTGCAAAATTCTTTAACAAAACGCCTATAAAAGCTAGCTAAACCATGAAAACTCCATACCTCATATATGCTTTTAGGCGTTTGTCACTCCTTGATATCTTTGATTTTCTCGTCATTTTCTCGTCACAACATAACGAAGAAAAACAACTTTATTCATGCAAAATTTACACTTTTTAAAGTTAGCATAAAGTTGTTCTCGTCTTAAAACCACAACCACACATCTTAAATGTCCTATATACTCAATTAAATCCTTACTATATGCCAAGATATTATCAAAGTAAACTACTACAAATTTACCTATTTATGTACGTAAGATATGGTTCATTAATCTCATAAATGTGCTGGGTGCATTAGTAAGTCCAAATGACATGACTAACCACTCATATAAACCATACTGAAATCTTAAAAGTAGTTTTCCACTCATCCTTCTCTCTCATCCTAATTTGATAATATCCACTTTTAAAATCTATTTTACTAAAAACGCATGATCTATGTAATTTATCTAATATATCATCTTACCTAGGTATAGGATAACGGTATTTTACCATTATGTTGTTGATCGCCCAACAGTCTACGCACATCCTCCAAGTCTCATCTTTCTTCGGTACAAGTAGCATGGCACGGTATAGTACATGAACTCATACTTTCCCTCACTTATCCTTTGATCATCAATTCTTCTACTTCCCTTTGAAGTTCCTTGGTCTCCTTGAGATTACTCCGGTAAGTCAGTCTGTTTGGAATGACAACTCCAGGTACAAGGTTAGTTTGATGCTCAATGCCTCGAATGGGTGGTAGCCTACTAGGCATGTCCTTCGGAAACAAGTCTTCGAACTCCTACAACAAAGAAGTAGCCAAACTAAGGAGGTGCATTTTAGATTCTTCAAAATTGAGGAGTGATTCTTTATAAACTAACAAGATTATAGTTCGGTTCTCAACTACTACCATCTTTAACTTACTCCTTTTTATAAAGAAATTCACTTTCGACTTTTCTCTCATCTCAAAAGACTTGTTTTCTTACTCTCTTGTGGCTCTAATCTTTTTTCCTCACAATTAGCCACCTTACTTTTTTCTCTCTTGCTTTCTTGTTGTGAAAGATCAATCGCAATCTCATTTTTTCTCGGTCTTTTCTCTTCCTCACTTTTCAATTTGTATTGATCTTCATAAACTTGTGCTGATGTTAATAGCACAAGAATAATAGATTTCTCATCTTTAGTAAAACTGTACCTATTTTTATACTCATCATGCATCACCTTCATATCATATTGTCACGACCTCCCCAATAAAATTTGCCCGGCATGCATAAGAATTACATCACACATCACTTCATCTTCATACTTCCCAAGTGAGAAACTTGCCAACACTTGCATATTCACCTTAACCTCTCCACATTCATTCAACCATTGCAATTTGTAAGGCCTAGGATGTTCTAGCATAGTTAATCCCACATTGGTACAACTACCCCCGTCAATAATCATACTACACATCTTGTTGTTGATATGGCATCTTGTATAAAATATGTTCTCCCATTGTTGCTCCAAGTCATCCACTTTGATTTAAGCACTAAGAGCTCGCAGTGTAACCAACAACTCTTCTACTGCATACTCCACTTTCTTACCATTAGAGCATCTTCCAATTCCAGCATGTCATCATAATCACCATCATTATCACTCACCACTTTTCCATTATTGCGCAAAATCATCGCCATTTTGTTTGGACATTGAGAAGTAATGTGATCCGATCTCAAGCACCTAAGCATTTGATATCCCAATTCCTAGGGGGTTGGGATTCTGTATTGGGTATAGTTTTGCTAGAATCTTTTTCTTCCCATCGATAGTTAAGTTCAACTTTTTGAAACATTCACATCACCTTTATTGTTATCTCACTTCGGTTTCCAATAAGAGTTAGGACCCAAAGAACCGGATGGGTATCTAGCTGCTCCATTCATCTTCAACTCCCTTTCCACCTTCATAACTACATGTAACATGTCCTCCAACTCCACATAATGTTGTAGTTTTACCACATTTACTATCTTCATATTTAAACCATTCAAAAATCAGGCCATGATGGCCTCCCGATCGTCCTCAACATTCATTCCAATCATGATAATCTCCATCTCCTTATGGTAATCTTCCACACTCCAAGATCCCTAATAAAGGCTTTGTAATTTTTGATAAAGTTCCCTGTAGTAATGATTAGAAACGAACCTTTTCCTCATGATAGCCTTCAATTTTCCCCATGTTTCAATAGGTCTCTCATGATTCCTCCTCCTAGATATTGCTATTTGATCCCATCAAATGATAGGATAATCAGTAAATTCAATGATAGCAAGTTGTACCTTCTTCTCATCAGAGTAGTTATGGCAATCAAATATAAGCTCTATTATCTTCTCCCACTCCAAATATGCCTCGGATCGCTTCTTCCTTTGAATGAAGGAATTTTCATTTTAATATTGTCCATTCTATTATCTCCATCTCCAACATAATCTATAGTCCTCCTATCATGCATAACTCATATATTCCTCATCCTTCCTATTTCCGCCTCTACCAATGCATCATCATCAATCCTACTACCCACTTCATTTTCACCTCCAATATCCACTCTACGATCCCGCCAACCTTGCCTCCTTGTGTTAATGTGTCTTATCTCTCTATCCACACCTCTTGCCTATCCATTCTATCACCCATATCACCAAACAACCTTTCAAATTATCGTATCATTTCCTCTATCATGATAACTTGACTATTCTTCCCGCTTGAATTATAATCATCTCTGACATCCTAAATCTAGAATAAAAATATACCTCACGTTTATATACTCATGTATCATGTAATTTAGCTTTTTCCCTATATTGATCTCACCATTTTGTCTTTTTCCACTCAATGCTTCCTTGCAAGTGCTTCAAAGAATTGATTCAATCTTATTTAGAAATTCAACCCTTATGGAGTTCAAACAAAGAATTGAGTAAGGAAAGTGACTCTAGAATGAGTCAAGAAATAAGAATTTGAACTTTGAATGGAAACGCCAAAGATAAATTCAAGAAAGTGTTTCTGGAATTCGGACTGGACACTTTTTTTTTTGTAAATTCCATTTTTTTTACTAAATGTGCGAGAATTCAACAAAGAGCCCAAAAAAAATGAATTGATTTCGGCACTAATTTAGCGCACAAACAACTTTTGAATGCTTTTTTTGGTATTTTAATTGGATTGAATGACTCAAAAGATGAAGAATGCCAAGAGCGAAGATAAGGACTCAAACAAAAACAAACAAGGAATTAAATGATATTTTTGGAGCTAAGCCCTGATACCAACTGATGCAAACCCACGTAGCAATTGTAGCAATGGAACCCACGACAAATTATATTAAACCCAAGAAAACCAAGAATCAACGTTTGAAAGAAAGCTCCATCAAATAAATTATTGAACCAAAGAACTAAGACAATTGTAACAATAACTTGACCCCATGATCACAAAATTTATTAACCTCATTTGAATTGTTGAATGTCACAAGAATTTAATTCTTGATAAGTTGAGAATTAATTTGATGAAGAACAAGAAGAAAGTAATATGCCTCGCAATAATATCTCTCAAATTGTGTATTTTTACAATGAATGGAATGAGTCCTATTTATATGGAACCCATAAAACTTAATTAAAAATAGAATTAAGTCTTAAAATATATAAAAAGATACCATACAAGAGTTTTAACAAAAATAGAATTCTTAGAAAATTTTGGAAAATATGCATTCAGAATTGCACTATGCGACCGCATAAGATTCCCTCATGCGGTCGCATAGAACAGTTAATGGCCTTCAATTGAGTTTCGAAAAGGGGTTATGCGACACCATGCTTAGTTACTCTATACAGTTTCATAGGTCTTCACTTCGCTCCCTCATCAGCTGCTCGAACCAAGTTGATTCATCTTATTTCATCATCTATGTCCAATATGAAACTGGTCATTTTGCTTGTTGTGGTCGATGTTTCATCCACCGTAACTTGAACAAGTAATCCCACGACTTCTTTGACCTTCTTTGCTCGTGGCCTAATCATTGATTCTTCCTCCACGATCAATAGGTCATTGTCCTTGCCAGCTCCCATACTATGGATCTCATCACATTTCATTATTGACTGGTGGAAAAAAATACAATGATATAACCGCTGATGTACATATAGCTAAACCCAAATTCTATTTATCATAAAGGAAGCATATACAAGTTCGTTATTAATTTATCATATCGACGTTGACGGATAAAATATTCACGCTTAAGAAGATTCAAGGGAGCTAGAGTTTAGCTCACATGTTGAGGTTTTGTTGCCATTGTAGAGGAGTCATTGATGTAGATAAGTCTCCAATTGAAAAATTGTTAGATTGTGTTCCTAATTATTGCCACTATATGGAGCCATCTTAAAAGAGAAAACCGGAGGTAACATAAGATAAGCTATGCGATTTTCTCTTGTAAATAGTTTTTTAACATAGTGAATTGATGTTGCGGCAAAAGAGAACATAGTCTCATATTGAGGCAAAACATCTATCAATTTTGTGCTCGTTCATTTTCTTTATTTATTTATTTTTCAAATTCATTGCTCTCAGTAGAGTAGAATTAGGGTTCTAATTATCAACACAATGATCTCAAAATCCAATTTTATTTTATTATTATTAGTTATTTTTATTATTGTTTATTTATTTATTTTTTTGCGTTGAACTCCCAATCATCTTTTCAAGAGTATATCATTTTTCTTGTAGATAAATTTGTACAAAACTTTGGGCTCCAATTACTTCACACACATCATAAGTAGGTTACAGGTTTTTCTTCTTCTATTGTTTGATACATCATTTGAACTCTTAATTTTACCAATTACATGGTTTTATCCGGAATCCTCCAAATTTATGTCTCTTCTACTTTTGTAATTCAACTTTCGATTTCTTCTAGTTTGATACGTGATCTTCATTAAAAATCTCCATTTTAGTCTTCAAAATTTATAAAATCTTCCAATTAAACTTGCAGACCTTCCAATCAAGTCCTCAAACTTTTCGAATCTTGCAATTTCATCTTTTTGATCTCAATTAAGTTATAAAAGTCTTACTTTTGCGTGTGGGAAACTATCTACTCAACTACTCTATTACATAACCAAAAAGAAATAGAGATACTTCGATATAGTTTGTCGCATTTGCTCACGCTCAAAATTACTCAACCAATATAGTTTTTACTTTTTTGATGCTCTACCGGTGTATCCACATAGCCAACTCCAATTGTCACCTACATCCATTCAAATTGCATCAAAGAATAAATTCTCAAACTGATTCCATTTTCAACCCTTAATGCTCAATTATTTCTTTCTCACTCACGAGATACACACTTCGCAAACTTGATACTTAGTTTATCTTGCGGGTGTTATTTCTAAAGGTTGCTCTCGAATCAATTATTAGTTTCTCAGTCAAGTTTGTTTGAGTCAAATCAACAAAAGTAACTAATTAGACACATGAAGATTCTTCGTAATTTTAAATATTGAAGCCTTCAAGTTTTCACTAAGAAAGTCAAACCATTGGTTATCTAGATCCCCAAGTCGAAATGTTCAAGCTTAGTTAGGCTTGCAGTACGCCTTCTGCTTTATGCACATGGTTTTACCTTTCAAACTTGCATTCTTTGTTTTGTTTTTCTAGGATATTTATTTTGTGTCCTCACTGAGATGTTTTTATAGTGTAGCCTTTGCTCATGTAGACATGATATATTTTTTCCTTCTTTTGCTTTAACATTGTGATTTTTTTTTTGAGGATAATTGTAGCAAAAGCCCCAAACTTTAAAACACTAGCAGACTTTCTTCAAATCTTTAATTTGTTGCAACTGTCACCCCCAACTTTTCAAAGGTAAGGCCCTTTTGAATGATTTTCATCCAAAATACCGTCAGTTGACCTAAAAATTTGATTTTGACCACATTTTAATCAATTTTAAAAGGGCGAAATGGTAATATCCATTAATCACATTAAATAATTAAATAATAATAAAAAAAAAGAAAATTAANGGCCACAGAAATGACGTCCCATTATTATCGTTGCCACCACCACCACCAAGTTAAACCACCAACCACTGCTGCAATTGTTCCAAAACAATGGCCACCTAACCCCTCAAAACTGCTGAAAAAGCCAACCGTCACCGCAAAGTGCATATGCATAATTTCCTATCCAAATCTTACTGCCGACATACGTTGACAAGAAGCAAGGATGCTAGAAATACAATCTAAATCAGTGAGGTCCAAGTGGAAATAAAATGAAATTAGTGAGGTCTACTCGAAAATTTGAGGCAATCTGTCCAACAATATGCGAGACGTTTATATGTCATTGCAATCTGCATAGAACAAAATCAATTTGGTGGTATCGAATGGATTGTAGTGTAGCCCTTGTACTATGATTTGTTGATGGGTTTGGTTTTCTGGGTTCAATGATTTGGAGTTGATGCAGAGCTGAAGTAAATTGCTAAAATTGGGCACAGTAAGGGATGAAATTCTTCTTTGAAATTTCCATACTCTTATCTCATTTCAAATTTTCCTAGGAAATAAAGCTGATTTTGAACAAATAGAATTTGGAGGCGAATAAAAAAATTGTTTGATATGGTTGTCCGGACTTGAAATTTTCATTTATTTATATATCAATTTTGTTTACAAAATCATTGCACCAGAAGAAAACGAGAGAATTGTATGAGGATGAGGTGGTGGTTTTGGTTTGGGGTTTCGTTTGGGGTGGGGTTGACTTTTCTTTTCTTTTTT
>CAIGRB010166259.1:0-15950 GCA_903798255.1 Fraxinus quadrangulata
ATAATTTTTTTTACCATTAGGTCTAGAATTTGTTCCAATTGCCAAAAAAATGTTTTTAAAAATTATCATACCGAATACCATTCGTTTGGTTTTGTTTTGCATTCAAATTGTCAATTAAAGTCATTGTGTCTAGAATTTTTTCCAATTGCCAAAAAAAGAAAGGAAGTAACTTGGAAAACCAATTTCCACCAACCACAAAACCAAGGAATGTGGCACGTGTGAGACAAAAGCAAGAAAATGAATTCTATGGAAAAAAAGAAAAAAAAGAAAGGCATCAAACATGCTAAAAGTGGGAAATGGAATTTGGATTCCATTTTCCATGGAAAAGATTGGCCAATCAAACAGGCCATAACTATCTTAATACAAGGACCTATTTAGCCAAGAAAAATAAACGTGCTGGAC
This sequence comes from Fraxinus quadrangulata, assembly GCA_903798255.1. Classification (NCBI taxonomy): domain Eukaryota; kingdom Viridiplantae; phylum Streptophyta; class Magnoliopsida; order Lamiales; family Oleaceae; genus Fraxinus; species Fraxinus quadrangulata. The sequence goes on from CAIGRB010166259.1 coordinate 403, forward strand.
TAAACTTAACTCTTATTTTTTATATTTTATTTATACCAAACGTAGCTAAAAGTTCAAGAGAAAAGATAGAAGCTTTACCTGGTGCAATGTAACCCAAGGATTATTGAATGAAACATCAAAGTATGTGAGATAATTAAGTGTCTCCAAGGATTTAGGAATTTTACCAGAAAGATTGTTGTGATTTAGATCGAGTCGCTCTAAGTTCAGCAGCTTACCCATTGACTCAGGAATAAACCCTTGCAGTGTGTTATGTGCAAAGGAAAGATTGACTGAGCTCTGTAAATCTCCAATTGTGGTTGGAATGCTACCTGAGAACTGATTCACTGATAGATTAATAAGAGTTGCAACCTTCAGATTCCCTATTTCTTGAGGGAGATGGCCACTCAAAAAATTTGAAGATAGATTCAACTCCAGAAGATCTTTCCAAAGCCACAGGCTCGGAGGTATGATGGAGGTCAATCTGTTGGAATCTATATATAGAGACCTTAGTGTAGTAATATTCCCCATGCAGTCTGGAATGGCACCTGTTATTAGATTATGAGACAACAACAATCCATTTAAATTGTGAAGTTTTCAAAGTGTATCCGGGATAGATCCACTTATTTTGTTGCGGGAAAGAGCTAATCCTTGAAGCTTTTGTAAATCCACCAAGCTTGCTGGTATTGATCCTGTCAACTGATTGCCATACACACTTAAAACTATCAAACTGCTCAGATTTCCAATTTCATTTGGAATGGTACCTCTAAGATGACAATTATAACCATAAAGATATTGAAGAGAAGTGGAAAGATTTCCAACTGAAACTGGAAGAATGCCATTCAAGGGATTATCATCAAAACCCAACTTTATTAAAAATCTGCAGTTCGTGAATGACGTGATGAAGCTCAATTCTGGAGATTCACTATAAAATTGTTGCCACCCAAGTATGCAACTTCAAGGAATCTTAAATCTCCAAAGAAGTTGGGAATTGGTCCAGTAAAATTGTTGAAAGAAAGGTTTATTATAGTGAGTTCAGAAGAATTTGCAATAGAATTTGGTATTCTTCCATAGAAATTATTTTGGTTCAAATAGAGTTCTTCAAGATTAGGAAGCTCATAATCCAAAATCAACCTATCAAGATTGCCCGAAAGCTGATTTTCTGGAAAATTCTTGGTGGAATAGAACTGCTTAAGCTATTGACACCAAAATAAAGATAGTCCAAGTTGTAAAGATTTCTGATCTCTTGTGGGATTATACCTACAAAATTATGAAGAGCCCAAACTTTAAGACGACAACTTTCTTTAAATTGATGTATAAAAATACCAAGGACAAACACAAAAGTTATGTTATAAAAAGACGTACCTGTCAACTTGTTATATCCAACATATAGCTTCCTAAGCATGGTTAAATTCCCAAGCCCTTGTGGTATTGATCCACTAAAATTATTGTAGGATAACGACAAAATCTGAAGTGCAGAGCATTCATTTATTCGTGTGGGAAGAGGGCAAGTTAATTCATTCACATGCAAATAAACCTCTTCAAGTTGGGTACGAGGAGAGCAAATATTTGCCGGGTGTGTACCAGATAGGTTGCACTGAGCAATGTTAATATATTGCAATGATGAAATGTTAAAGATACTGGCTGGTATAGAGCCTGTAAGGAAATTATCTCCCATGCCTAACTCAACGAGGTTCTCGAGATTACCCAGCTCTTCTGGAATTTCACCTGTCAATTCGTGAAATCAGAATCACAGCCACCATTTTCAACATGTTGATTTAGATAACAATTAAATCAATATTTGGCTATCAAATATCTTTATAAATAAGAATTTGAAGTACTAACACAACATCAAAGATGATTCAAATACCTGACAAATCATTTGAACCGAGATATAAAGTCTGAAGCGTCCTTATGCGCCCAATTTCTCTTGGAATGGATCCGCTAAATTTGTTGTCCGACAAAGAAAGAAAGTGAAGTTCTGAACATTCCGATAGATCTGAAGGAATTTCACCATCCAATTCATCTGAAGATAGATAAAGCCCTGAGTCTTGGAAGTCCATGACATAAAAATTTGGTGTCCGACATAGAAAGAAAGTGATGTTCTGAACATTCCGATATAGCTGAAGTAATTTCACCATCCAATTCATTTGAAGATAGATATAGCCCTGTGATGCTTGGAAGTCCATGACATATGTCAACAGGGAGATTACCAGACAAACTATTCCCTGTCAAATCAAGACTTTCCATTGTGGAGATATTGAATATTGTCAACGGCATTATACCAGTGAGCCTGTTGTATTGTAATTTCAAAGTTTTCAAGTAAGAAAGATTTCGAATCTCTATCGGGATATTCCCTGGAAGAGGATTGAAAGACAAATCCAAATCCAGTGAAGGTGGGATAAAACCTGTAAAACTGTTATTTCTAACATTCATAACTTTAAGTTCAGGCAAGAAACCAAACCAAGACGGAATTTGTCCACTGAAATTGTTGAAACTAATATCAATTATCAACTGTTCTTAGTCCACGCAATTGAGCTAAGTTTTCAGGCAGATTATTATAAAAATTATTGCGACTTACATTGAGAGAAACAAGAAAAGAGGGATTTCCCAATTCAGGCTGTATGTTTCCAGTAAGATTCATACCAGAAATATCCAATGCACTCAATCTCTAGTGAACTACAAGTAACTCCAATCCAGTTACAAACCGAGGCAGAAGAAGACCAGTTCTTTGACAGAATTCCTGAAGGGTCTAAACTGATGTGTGCTTTCAAGGTCAAAAGAGAAGCTTGATCTGCAGTGACCTTGGTTTCTGACATAGCCAAACACACCATCAGAGTGACAATCAAAAGAATTGCAGAAGGAAAGTATTGAGATTTCTCCATGGTTGTGTCTAGTTTGTGAAATCTGGATTACTGTGCTCTATATGTGCAACGAGAACTGGATCACTACAAGAAAACAAAACATGCTTTCTTTGACTTTTGGATTATAAAAATGAAAAATTCCGTGACAACCTTTGAGTAAAATTAAAGACAACTTGTATATAAAAAGTGGTATATAGGGATAAAGGTGACAAATAGAACATTTAGTCCCGTTTGTTTGAAATAAAAATAAAAATTTTAATATTTTTTTATAAAATTTGATAAATATATCTTTGAAAAGTTGATAAAATAGTGAATTCTTTTAAGTATGTGATTAAAAAAAAAAAAAAAGAAGAAGAAGAAGACTGATATATCCTCTCTATTTTCAAAAATTTCATAAATCTCCCCAAAAATTTACTTGATAACATATTTTCCCCTCAGCAAAAGGTGTATATATATATATATTTTTTCTCCATTTTACCCTTCTGTACTATTTTTTAATATTCAAATTAAATTTCTTTCTTTCTTATTATTTATTAGATATACTTTTTCATACTTTTAATTTAGACGAGATCATTTTAGTTAAAAAAAGAAAAACAGTTATAACTATTGCTATTAAATTTAAAAAATTATAAAAAGGATTTTTTTTTTAAATGCAGTTGATAAATAATTAACAAGCGGGCATAATTTAATATTTAAAAAGAAATTAATAAAGTTAATTGAAAATTCATTAAATATTTTTTTAGTGCAACTGCATACGCAATTAAAAATGCAATACAATAAGACCAATTAATCGACAAAGCATTACGCAAAGGAAACTGTATTGCCTGTTTTTTCTTTACTCGTGAGATTTATACTATATTAATTTTATATTAAAAAAGTAATATTACCCTAAAACATTAATAATGATTATATGTCATTGTCTCTAAATAAATATAGAAATGGAAAAGGACTTCCTGAGCTTGCAAGAATCTCAATTATGTTATTAAAAAAGGCATTCTAAGTATACGTCATATAAAAAATATTATCGTCATAATTGTCTGAATAATTACAAATTCGCTATCTAATAGGAACATTCGATTTGTAAGAACAAAGCTCAACCATCCCCTCGTAAAATGTTTGAAATGAGTTTTAGACATTCTTTATTCACTTGTATTTTTTTATTTTTTTTCCTTTCAACACCTTCATATGTTTATTAATGTAATTCACCTCGAAAAGTAGGTGATATAACCAAAATTACAAAACATTCTAATTTAGAGGTATAAAGCGATAAGAACCACAACTAACCACACCTTCTACCAGCACCAAACCTTCTCGCAAAGCAAATGCTTCGGCATCCTTGAGGAAAAAATAGAGCATGCCGCAACCACCACCCCCACAAGTTCCCGAATAACTACACCAAGACCTATTACATTATCCTCTCCCTTACCAAGCTTCATCACAGTTCAATTTCAACACCTTATCCTCAAGCCTCCACCATCTTTATAGACCTGTATAACCACATTGAAATGGACCTCGCTAAGCTCTTAATTTCACTCACATGATTAGCACTATTTGAATAATCATACAACTGGGCTAGGCGAACTCTCTCATTCCACAATTTATCTTCCCAATTTCCGATTTTTTGTTCATTCCAATAAGATAACACATCCCCACAAACCGAAAGTTCATTCTGGACACCCTTAAAAGGATTAGCTCCCCGTCCACTTTCCAACTCCAAACGGCAGCTCCTTTCCGCCACCTTCACTTACCCTTCTTCCCGAAGAAAAATGGCTCAAATCTGAAGGGAAGCCTATTTTACTACTTGAGTCCCATTCATCTGGAATTAGTGGCCTGTGATCATAAAATCCTAATGTTGAACTACTGCCCATAGGAAAAGAATTCTCCAATTCTCTTCACACACAAACCAATCTATTCTCTTCTATGTATCTGCATCACGGAAGCTTAACTCTTGAAGAGCACAATCGCTTAAAGCTGACTAAAAATTGTTCCTTGTAGCACCTACCATCTTTTACGACAGTGACACAAAATCATATAAATCACCGAAATGCACCCAAGGTAATGAACTGATATCGTTTAAAACGACGTAGTTGAGTCCAATAATCACTGCTACCCTCTGGCATAGGGCATCCATAGCAACAAGTAAATCTCCAAACTAATCTATCTGTTTGTCCAATCACGTTTAGTTTGTGTTACTGTCTCTTTTGGGCTCGTTTTATATTTTTTTTCATTTTCATTGCATTCTCTACGCATTGGTGAGATTTTCTTTTTTTTTTTTTTTCCAACAAACTCTCTACTAGAAGCTGACCGCTGACATCTCAGGTTGAATGACTCAAGATCCAAATTTTCTTCGCAACTGTTCTTTATGTTTCTGAACATTTACCTTTCTTGACTTAAATCAACTACTGGTCTTATTATTTTGGGTTTCTTTATAGGGTTAACTCTCAACTTGAGCTATTGTTATTCACATTCTAGTTTTTCTCGCTGGAAGGATTGAATCGTTACCTCCCCTTGTATTCTAAAATTTCTATTCCACTGTACAATAAATTTATACTTATTGATTACGGACACCTATTCAAAGAGCATAAACTATGAGTTAGTGAAAATCACAAGCTATCGCAGTTTTTTAAAATTCAGTTTTTATCCAAACTCATTTTCAATTATATACTTTGAACGACTTACAATTTTTATCAACTTTTCAACTTTAATTTTTACTTTTTTGACCAAATCAAACAAGGGCTTATTATACATCTCTACTGAGATCTACACAATATTTTATGTTCTTTTAATGCTAATAAGCAATCTAAAAATTGTTCTAGAAAGTCAATCAATTTTACGTTCAATTTATTTTTTCAAAACTCATTTTCAACCACACATTTTTCAATAAAATAATATTACACGCAAATTTAAAAAAATTTCTTATTTTTTAATCACATATTTTCCATCAAATCGCTATTTAAAATGTATTCTCCACTCAATAATATGTATCAAACAGGGTGTAAGGTAGTCATTCTGTTTGTCGCCATTAATCTTACGGGGAATTAGTAAGGTAAAGAATGGAATGACTAACTTTTAAAACAGCATATGAAGTTTGATGACATTTTTAGAATAAAATTAAAGAAGAGTGACTAAATTGAAATGAGAGTATTATTCACTAAATTCATATGAATGTTTTAAGGTTTACTACCAGCGGGAGGAGTAAGAATTTCAATTCTGCTTCACTTATCTTCATAAAGAAAGATTATCCACTACATAACCATATGTTGAATATAAATTGCAAGCAGATTTTTTTTTTTAAAATACCTTAATATATAGCCAAATTGTCTGAAACCCTTATTCAATTGATTAAATTAAACCTAATCTAGAATTCAAGTTGTCGAACTCTCAAAGTCCAAGGATGACAAAATATTCCACCTCCTGAAAATGACAACCGGGGCAAGACACTGGAAAGGTTGGTGCCCTCCATCTAACGCATATTTTTCATATTTTGAGTGTGTTCAGAATTTTCACTAAAAACACTCAAAATGTTGAAAATATGTTTTAAGTTTTATACTATAAATTTATCATTCTTTTCAAAAATGTATTTCAAAAATACCTTGCTAGAATTATTTTCAGTATTTGGAAAATTGAAAATAGTAAATCAAACGCACCCTAAATATTGGATAAGAAGAGGTGGAAGGAAAGACTAATTGATAGAGTTCTCTTATTAATAAGTTCGTGCCACTATTCATAGTCATTCAATATATTGTGGTCCTTTCTCTACACAACCGAGGACCAAGGCTAGCCTTGAGATTTATGAAGCATTAGGCAACAAATTATTACGACGCCCTTAAATATAATTTTTTTTGGAAGCGTAGATGTCTCTTTAACAGCAATCATGATCTATTCAAATTCTCTGTAACTTTTGAAAAATGTAATGAGCACTTTTGTAATAAATAATTTTTTTTTCTTTTTTTACTTTCATAAAAATTAATTTATAAATTTTAAAAAAATTTTGTAAGGTTACCAAAAAATTATATTAAGTTTAAGCATTGATTCTTGGTAGATAGAAAAACACAACAAAAAAAGGACTATGTAATAGTTTAAGTGGTAATTACATGAAACCCTACTTTCAAGATTCAAATTCAAAAATCAGATTTCAAATTTTAATTTTCAAAAATCAGATATTTTATATATAGATACANTAATTAAAATTAGATAAAATATATTATTAAATTAAACCAAACCCTATCTCCCTCTACCCACCCCTCATTTTCCCCCAAACCCGTCTCTCTCTAACTAACCTCTCGCTGCCACAGTCCCGTCTCTCTCAACTCTCCTCGTCGCCGGGCACCTCTCGCTGCAATCACCTACACTCATCTCTCTCTATTCGTCTTTTTTGTGCCTAATCAATTCACTCTTTTCCTTCACTCTCTCTCTCTCTCTCTCTAAACCGACCGCCTCTGTCTCCCTACACCAACCATTTGCCGGTAACACAGCTCATGCGTTGAGGCTCTGCATCGGAGGCGCGTCATCGGCGACAAGCGCGGGCGACAGCGCATCGTCGCTGCAGATGCGACGACGTAGCAAGGTGCAGCTGTTAGCACCGTTGATAAAGCTACGAGCAGCTGCGACGACGAAGCAAGGTGCCGCTGCTGGCAGTAGCTACGGTGTTTCTGTAACACCGTTCGTCACTCGTTCGAGGATTGTAATTTGGGGATAGGGGTGGTCCGTTGGTGTGATCTGGTGGCGATGGTGATGTCTATGGTGGAGGTGGATGGTGGATTTGGTGGTTGTGGTCCGTTGGTGCGATTGGTGGCGATTTTGTATAATTTTTTTGGTAGATCTGGAGGTGATGGTTGTGCGTTTTCTGATCTTTTTTTTTGGTAGATCTGTGTGTTTGGTGGTGGTGGTGGTGGTGGCTGCGGCGTGACAGTAAGGTGGTGCCGGCTTGCAGGTCGGAGGCGATTTTATTTTTTTGTTGATGGTATGTGTTCTGATTTGTGTGGTGGTGCTGGAGATTGAGTACTGGAGATTGATGATGTGAGATGGGTGGTGTGGTTTGTGTTTTAGTGGTGCTTGTGGTGATTGTTTAATAGTGGTGGTGCGATAATAGGTTATTGTTGGTGGCGATGGGCAATGACGATGGCTTGGAGGTGGTGGTGCTTTTTTGTTGGCGGTGCAGGTGGAGGTGGTTGTTTTCCGTGGTCACGAGGGTGGTCACAGAATTCGGTGGTGGGGACCTTAAAATTGTGACTAAAAATTAATCTGTGATTGGTGGTGGTAACGGGGTGGTCACAAAAAAAATCTAACTGTAACTTTAAAATTATGACTAAAAATTAATCTGACCAATAAATTTGAAAATATGTGACTGATGGATAATTATAACCTGTAATTTTTTGATCTGTGACTAATAAAATAATATGTGACCTGATTTGTGACCTCGAAATAATTCGTAACCTACAAAATTTTTGATCTGTGACCAATAAAAAATCGTAACCTATAAATTTTTTTGATTTGTGACCTCAAAAGTAATCTGTGACCAATTAATTATGTATATTTGACCATTAATTGTATAATTATAACCTCATTATATTTAATTAATAAAATAATTAAATATTTAATTAATAAAATAAATAATTTTCGAAATCGAAAAAGTCACCGAACAATCATCGGAAAGTCGACAGGAAAAGTCGCCAGAACGGTTGTCAAAAAGTTCACCGGATTAGAGAGGTGACCGGAATGGTCGACGGAGCAACAGGGGTGGTGAAGGTGGAACGTGTATAATTCCAATATATAAATATAATTCTGTCAATCAAAGTACTCGTTCATGTCACATTTGAAGATATACGATCCTGCTTCATTTTTAAAAAATCTGTATGCTGCTTTAGACAATTATAGCAGCTTTTTAGCAGCAAGTGGAAGAATTCTCACTTCTCCTCCCAACATGTATGGTAACGATAATTGACACCACACAATCATTTTAGATCATCAAGCACAGTGAGATTAGCGCATTCTGAAATATTGCGTTCTTGAGACCTGGCAATGTCGACCATTCAGCGAATACTTGAGCATTATATCCACATCCCGAGGATTCTTCTTGTTAGGTGCAACAGTCATGACCCCTACGACGGCCTCCCCTTGGCAAATAGTCAGCACATCTTCCAGATAGAGAACTGTTTGTTTCCAATGAGTAACACGGGATTTGGGCCCTGCACATTGAATGATGCTCATCTTAATAAACAGAAATGTAACATGAACTCAGTCGTAAAAATAGTTTATCGGTGCATGTTTTTAGCCTCTTGTTCATACCATCTGTCTCATCAACAGTTCAACATCGCTTCTTTTCAATCAAGATTATGACAACAAATCCAGTTTTAAACATGCCCCGAGAGAGATTCATGGGAAGTAAAGTTCCAGAAATACTAGGAATAGCAAATAAAGTAAGGCAAAATATCAAACCTGTAGAGAAGCCCATCAACTTGTGACATTTAGTAAAAGAAACATCAAAATAAGCAACAAGAGCATGGATATAGTCGTCACGCTCTGCCACAAGCTTAAAAGGTGCTGTGAAGGAAGCATCCTCTGGAGCCATCTTAGAGATGTCCATTGTCTGTAAAATTACCACGTAGAACTGGTTTAGGACATTAGTATGTAGATTGTAGTGTGCCATGTTATGAGTAAAAGAACTCATAAATTGGACTTCACAACACAGATGAAGTAGCGAATAACCACCTTGAGTAGCTGGCAGTTTGTAACAATCTGTTTCTGGTCCACAGTGTCAACAAGAGGTTCTGATAGGGCTTGCTTCCTAATGCAGCTCATGTCAAATCCATATACATTGTTCCAAACTGTAAAGAAAAATATAGAACAAGATAAATTAGAACAAACAAAAGTATGATGCAACACCAAAACCAACCCCACCAATGGCAACAACAGACACCAGTCAGAAATTTGAAACACACTCACATGCATGAAAGTGAAAGTTCAATATCATGACGCCCTTTGGTTCAGCTAAAAAAAATTTGATTAAAATCTAAATCAAAGTGAATAATTAATTTGAACCATACATTTGTTGGGACCCACAACTTTTCAACATCATGTTCCATTAACTTTTATCAAAATCTAATAAAAATTTGATTTTTATCTAAATCAAACAGAACGGGGCCATATCATATCAATTTAAGCCCTTGTTTGATGGTTGATGTTTTGAAAAGTGATTTTTTAGATAATGTGTGGTTAAAAAATTGAGAAAAATTTTAGATTCACGTGCAAAATATTTTACCATGTGATTGTGCGGTTGAAAATGAGTATTGAGAATTAAAAAGTTTTGAAATAATGGTTGTCAAACAGGGGCTAACACTAATCCATGTCAAAGTTATTAAGCTCACATTCGATCTTATCTTCCTTGTAATCAGCATCTTCAATTGCTGTCAGATGAAGGGAGGCTATATCTGGCAGGACAAGTCCATCTTTGACCTGAAACAGAGCAAGGTACAACAATTAAAGCTTTTATAGTTCTCCAGATTTGTCTTATCTACGTGCTGCTTGCTAGAATTAGAAACCAATCCATGGGCTGGGAACTAAGTTGTAAACCATGAGTTCGAAATCTTAAAGACAACTTACCAGCCACTTGTCACGAGCGTAGAGAACAGTGTTCAACATGTTTTCATAGACCAGAAAATATCCCATCCATTCAGATATAATTATATCGACTTGAGCAACTGGCAGCTCAATCTCTTCAACCTTTCCCTTAAGAACTGTTATTACTGCAACAACAAAAGTATGACAATTGACTCCATGACTGATCAGCTGTTTAGTACAACGAGAAAATACGCAGAATTCAGTATCTTTTGGATACAAAGAGTACTACCATTTGAAAAATTGTTAAGCTTTACAATTTCCTCAGCCATATTAGCCATGCTGGAGCATTCGACCTGGATGTCAAGAAGGTATAATTAGATATATACTTCGGAAAAACAAAACAAAACTCAAACAGAATGACACGCGAAGAATTATGCATAGTAACTTCACAAGCCGATCTACATCATTACCAAAATTATTGACACCAACGGTTGAACTTTTTTAGTTAATCCGATTATTAAAATGTAAAGACAAGCAACAGACAAACTTGGCTTGTCATGAAGTAACACAAGATTTTGACCATATTTGACAATGATAAAGTGATGTTCAGAATAGCACAAAAAACAATTATGATGAACAGCATAAGCATCAATTTTCTGTGCATACAAAAGAAATGCAATCTTGATATTTTCATACAAAGTGAATATTGACCATCATAATACAAAAAATATGCTTCAAAAACATCAATCGTGAACTTAGCATGCAACATACTAAAAAACACAACTTCAATTGCTATATAACCGAAGTTCTATTAATGTGAAAAGGTTTAAAAGACACTGCTTTTGCTAACTTTACGGTAGGGAAGGTCTAAAGGTTTCTAAGTTAACAAACAAGTCAAGGGATTCCTTGGACCTTCAAGTTTATGGATGCTGTGAAAATCAAATAACCTTGTCAAAAATAAAGTGCTTTCAATTCCTACAGAAGTCTTGATCAGGAATCTAGTATGTTGTAAAGAGTAATTTGTTAATATCGCTCAGTCATTGGCAATTTAATTATTGATAAATCCTCTGCCAATCTTCAAAAATAAATGAACAATGATAAGATATAAAAAAATAACTTCTTGGTCCTTTTGCAGAGAAAATAACTCAAAAATTGAGGGACACTTATTATATGTACTTGACAAGTCACATGAACTATGGAAACAATTCAATAAAACAAGAGAATGCATACCGCATAAACATGCTTAGCCCCAGCTTTAGCACAGAAAAGTGAGAGGATTCCTGTCCCGGCACCCACATCAAGGACTACCTTATCCTTGAAAAGGAAAGGATTCTTATAAATAACAGATTGGTATGTTTTAGTTCTTACTACATCCTTTAACATTTCCTGCATTGAGAATGTCAGATGAATTAGAGCTGCAATTTTGGAATAACATTTTGAATATCAAAAGTTCGAGACTGTCGAGCATCCAACCAAAAGATAAATGTCATAGCAGTAAATCTAGAAAATGAAGACATATCCCCGTGTGAAAATATAGTAGAAAATATCTAATTATAAACACTACATCTATGATAGCATCAAAAACAGATGAGCAAACACAATTCACTGATAAGGAAATGTTACAAAAGCACAACTCCAACAGCTTTACATCCAATTGAATACTTACTTCATGGATACCTGCAAAAAAGAAGCAATAAAAGAATGATTAATACTTCTTCGAATTGCCTTCAAAAAAATTATTAAAATAACCAAGCATGAACAAAATTATAACTTTCATAAATCTTCAACCTTCTATCAATGATTTTTATCCAAAACTCAGCCTCAACAAAACTTCACACTACGTAACATTAGGAAACAGTATTTGCACATAAACCACAGTATTTGCTGGTCGATTTAGGAAGAGAAAATCTAAAACATGAAACATATGACATGAGAATAAATAAAATGTTTGTATATAAATATATACATCCGAACACAACTGATAGCATTCCTTGGGGAATAGTCTCCTAGCAGCTTAATTAAAGGGAAATCCACAAGTTCTATAAGACGAGTCGGACAACTAATGGAAAGGGGGTGGGGGTGGGGGTGGAACAAAACATCTTTAAAATCTTAGTTCAAATTAAGAAAAACCAAGTCAATATCAGCTGCCAAAATGTTCTTATTTCATTGACGTTAATTCTTCCACAAATAGAAAGGACCGACAGCTATAAAAACTGAATGCAGGAGAAGGTAATAACTCAAGCTAAAAAAATAAAAAAGTGAACTTCATCTTCACTGCGCAACATCTATATTAGATCCGTATCTCAACTCTCACATCCCAGCATTATTCCCAGTTACACGGTAACATGTTCACCCATCACGCATTAAACACAGCAAAAGTTCAAAAAGAAACAATTTACGGAAAGAACAATGCTTTACCGAAATGCGAGTAGGAATCGAAATAATAATCGGCGCTGGTCTTATCTCCGTCAGTATTGGAATCATCCGGCACGCACATGACAGAGTCTTCCTCCAGATTCGAGCACTCTGTGGGGGCTTCTTCGATGGTTTCGTCCTCTATGTATTCATCATCCTCGTACTCGAATCTGATTTTGGTGGATTTATCAGTTGTGGAAGTGGAGTTTAGGCTGTCATTAACATCCATATTCTTGTTCGATGACAGTTTCGTTTGGAGGGGCAGAGTTTCTCGACTAGGGTTTAACGGGTCGTAAGCTAAGGGTATGGAATGAACTGGCGACGGGAATTAGGGTTTATGCTTTGATTTGTAATTGATTGGAGGGAGTTAAGAATAGACGTCGTCGTTTTGGTTTTAGGAAAATGCTAAGATGTCGGTAATAAGATTTGTGTAAATTGCAGAATTACTCCTCATCCTTCAGACAAAGTATCGATCATGTCCCAAACCAATATTTTAGTTGATTTTTTCTCCAACCTTTGAGAAACTAACAAATTAAGGACCTCTTCACTTTTCCGTCTAATAATCTATTAGTTTGTTTGATGGATATTATTGAGAAAATAATATATTTTAAGTAGTGATATGTTAGAAAATATGTGGTTAAAAAGTAAGAAAAAGTCATTGATGTGATAAAAAATATATTTTATTGAAAATGTATAGTTTAAAATGAGTTATGAAATAATGTATTTTGAAATAATGCGTATCAAATATGGACTAAATCTGTGTAAAATAGTAATTTTCTCTTAAAATTAAGCAGAATACAATAATAAAAGGAAAAGAAAAAAAAATAATCGAAATCTAGAATTTCGGTGGCGGTCACGAGAAAACCATGGACAAACACCTCTCTTCTGCGGGATGGATGGGCGAGTGGGTGGGTGGGGTAGAGTAGGTAGTAGACTTTTTTATTCTCTTCTTTTCCTTTTTATTTGTTCCCTTTTAATTCTTTTTGTTTTATTTTGTTGCTTTATTTTCTTTTTGTTCATTAAAGTTAAATGATATGATTGTTATTTTACACCAATTTAACAAAATTTTGAATAAAATTTGCCTAGAGACAAAGTCAGACAATTTTTTCAAATGCTGAGAACAAAAATCAACTTTTCCAAAGATTTGGAACTAAATGTGCAATTTAACCTTTTAAATTTTTAGTTTTTGACAATGTTCTAAAATGAGTAATGCATAACATTGCGTTTCCATCGAACATTAAGTATTACGAGCATATGCGTAATTATGCATTTTTCAATTTTTAATATTATTTTAAATATTTTAAACTAATAAATAAATAAATCCGATGCAAAATCATCTTTGTCGAGCTCACTTATTTCAACTCAGAAATTTCTATTACTTGTATATGATAAGATGTCATTATCAACCACCTTTTCATCTTCACAACCATCAACAATTTAAGATTGTGCATTATTAACATCACTTGCTAGTAAAACTAGAGGGATACCGAAGAAGAAGGAGGTTTGAGCTCACCACAAATAGTTTGCAACTCTACAAAAAAATTGTTTTTAGACTAATTTAATGTTTGTTGGGCTCCATTTATTTTTTGAAGTTATAAAAATGGATTGTACTTTGTCAGGCTAATTTTGACACAATTTCTAAAACAAATGCGTACACATTTTAATGTTTAAACGTGCATACGTGGTCAAATGAGTGACCGCATTATCATGCACCATATGCAGGGCATTTCTAAAATGTCCAGAATGTATGCAAAGTATATGTGTGCATTTTAGAACATTGATTTTTTATAATAAACTTTTATTTTAATTTTTAGATTTGATAATAACCTTATTATTTATTCATTTTTTAAGAGAAAAAATGAGTCATATTGTGGCAACAGTTTTAAAGTCGAAGATGTTACTTTGAATGATAAATTTGAATATTTTTTGATTGAACTTTTTATGGCAAAAAAGATAATTAAATTGGCTTGTAGGCTCGACTAGAACCGAGCTTTAAACCATGCAATGCATTCGATATTTTGAACTGTCGCGAACAACTTCATTTTTAAAAATGTAAAGGGTATCTTACCGCTAAAGATCATTCGAAGATTTCAAGAATTATGAATGCGTGCAATGTCATTTTTAAATAAATCAAAGTATCGACAAAAAATAACTTACAACTTTCGCCCTTTATGTGAACTTACAATTGGCTACAAAAATGTATGTGCAGTCAAATTGTGTATGAAATAACTCAAAACTAGATAAATCTATATTTTGAATTACTAGTTGTACAATTTTTGTAAATCATTTTTGTCACTTGTATGTTGCAACTAAGTCAATCCTCATTGAAGGCATCAAATTCTAAAATTCATTACAATGTTCACTGGGAATATAATTTGGCAGCTCAATAAAGGAAAAATTAGAGTAAAAGGAAGAAGTTGAACCAATATACTTACTATATATTGCACGTATGTACATAAATAATCTCCATGCCATAATAAGTAATTATATTTTCCAAAGTTTCATTCAAATAAATTTCGACTTCAAATTAACATGTAGATCTATTACTACAGCTAATAAAAATATCATCGGTATAAAATGATCGAATATATTTTCTATTCCGTAGAAATATTATGATTAAAAAGTCATAAATTTATACATTGATAATGTTCATGAGTACTATAAAATAGACTGCAAAATAGCATGAAAACTAGGATTACAAAGAGAATAAAAAAAATGTTCCAAGAAATTAAC
>CAIGRB010166266.1:0-20174 GCA_903798255.1 Fraxinus quadrangulata
TTTCATACTACATTTCAAATCACTTATCTTTATAGTGTTTAATCACGCTCATGCGGATTAAACTTTATTTTTGATTTGTTCGATATACAACAATCCTTTCACTCGCACTTATATTTAGCCTACGTCGCCAACAAATGGAGGTGGGACAATGTAAAAACCCACGTCTATCTGAAAAATTGATAGTTTTCATCGAATGGGGACCTATGTACCTAACTCCACAAGGTCGGGGAGCTAAAACCTCAAGAGTTTCAACAGGGACTCAAGTGCTATAATTTGCAAAGATTGGAGGAAGTAGCTGTATATTCCTGCTTTAGACAACTTAGAAAGTGAGTACTCACAGAAATCGCAGAAGCAACAAGCCCAGCTCGTTCTTTAGGATCCTTGCGGTAGTAGTTTCCAAGATACATGATGGTAGCATAGTACCACATCAGAGGGACAAAAACCCAATAGAAAACTAAAACATGGTACAATCATTATTATCAGAAGAAACCTGGAAATAGAAACATGCTAAAGTGTACTTACGAGAACTATCCTATTCCAAAGCTAAAGCAAGGAAGAGGTCCATTATGCCTCTTATGGAGAGGCTCCAGATCATCATCGCTGTAGTCGCCAGCCAGTGAATAAATAGGTTCCACATTCCACATCACTTCGTACCGAACTACCGAGGTGGGATGGTCCATTTTTATATTCGTGATATCGAAACTCTGAGGCAATACACCTCAGAGTACAATAAGACGAATCAGAAGGAGGTGAAGTGACGCTATTGCCGGAATACTATCACATTGCCTCGTTTGCATTAAATAAAGGATCTTTTGTATAAAGATCTAGTTAAAATAGGATCCACATGATTAATTGATGTGATGTTCGTGCAGCCGACGCCAATAAGTCAAATCACCAAATCCACGCATTAGAGGCATTAAATGTTCGCCAACCTATGGATTGATTGATAATTAGGACAGGACGCCTCGTCCAACAGATGAGGTCACGTGTTTCTCCATCCAACGGTTCCAAATCCACCTCTTTCTCTATAAATACTCACACAATACCATTTGAAATGTAATGCAATTATACACACTAAAAAAATACTTTTTGCCTTATTATTTTTAATCAAGTGTGTTATTTCCTTCTCTTTCGACGTTAACTAATTTGACCATCGGAGTGTTCGCGATCGCTTCTACCACCATTGGAAAAGGCCATGAGTGACTAACGATTTGCTATCGTGCGCAGGAAGTTATCTACGTGGAGTGTTTACCTGTTGGTCATGTAACCCTTATGAAAATTGAGGTCAACAAGGTATGTCATATATTCCTAGTAGGGATTCCTCCTCATCTCTAATCGGAGTATATTTTCCCTTTTCATGGTCTGCAGTATCCACTCTTTTTCATATTATCATCACAAAATTATATGTCAAAAGTTGAACATTTAATAGGAGTCGATTACGACATAATTTGTAAGTACTAAATACACACGTGAAAGAAGATTTTGTGTAAAACTAGGCATCCAACCAAACCATTGTGAGAACAATTGCTCGAAATTTTGTTGAGTAGTAATTTAAAAGGTGAAAATTGAAATCGACAAAAGCATATAGACCAACTTGATAAAGAACTGGGGTAAGAAAGTATGTAACGACATGGCCTTTATACCTAAGCCATTCTGGGAGGACATTTGCCCCTTTACCCATCACGGCGTTCTATTACATTTCCTAGGATTCAATTCAAGTCTTTCTTAAATGAAAGTCGTGTGTTCGAATTTTGGAGAACGCGATAGAAAATCATGAGGGGTAAGAGGGCAGATGTCCTCTCAAAGTGGATAGTACGTAAGTTAATAGCTTGGAGACAAATGCCTGGTCGTTACGAAATGAAAAGATCATCCCAACAAGAGGGGTTGTTCAAATCAATCCTAAGGGGTTGTTCAAATCAATCCTAAGTGTAGATTACAAGAGGAAAAGATGCAGAATTTGCTTACTCTATGTCCTCGTTGGAAAATGTTTTGAAGGTTTTGGTAATTGGTAAAGAAAACGGGTGGACAATTCAAATTTATTTAGTAATTGTGACTCTAGTCCATATTTAAAACACCACAAGTTAGAATCTGATGATATGGAGATCAACTCATGATACAATTTCACTGCTTGCAAGTCAATATTGACTACATGAAGGTGCATTGACACTCCTTCGAGGAAAATGCTCAGGAAACTACTTTACAAATGAATATAACTACCTTTAAAATTGAAAGATATCGAGCCGATGGTCTCAGAAGATCAAGATGCTTAGCTGAAATTGATTTAACCAGGTCAAAGCCCTTTCTTTCGTTTTCTTCCTCAATAGTAGCATCTATAACACCAAGAAGTCCCACTTTGTAGAATTAGGAGGAAGTGTTTCTTATTTTTTATTTTTCCTTTACAATAATTCTGCACGCACAACTTTTCCTCACAAAGAAAACTAAAGGCACTATTTCAGAGCAGCAGTGACCTTTCAGCTAGTGTCTCCCAACTACCCTAATACAAGAAAACTGAGTCCTTACTCTTTTTTCGTAATTTCAAAATAACATGACATCTCTCTTTCCATGCTATGTGATATACACAGTTGATGGTGAATATATAGACATGATAAAGCTAACCGGGTGGTAAATTACTTATTAAGTATATCGATTGCAGATTTCTAAAAGATAAAGAAAGGGAAACTTAGGTTTTAATGCATTGCCTTTCTCTGCATTATTAGTTTGTCTAGCACAGAGGTAATGAAAGTCCTTCACGCAAAATGCAGGACATAGTGATTGCTGCCGATTTCGGCAGGCAAATCTTGAAAATCAATTTTCACCATGAGGTCCGACCCTAGTTGCTCAGAATAAATACTTGAACAATACGTACAAAAATTAGAGTAAAAGAATGTACAAAAACTGCTTGAACTAAAAAAGTTCGATTTCAGGTATGAAAATCCTGCGCTGCTTATTAAGCCAACGCAACAACGAAACTCAAGCTGATAACACCAATGATGTTTCTTCATCAACGTTATAGTTGCCTACCATTGTAGGACATTTCATGTTCCTCATTATCAAGACACGAGTATGACACTTGATCAATTTGATTGTTTTTGTTTTTTTTTTTTTTGAATCTAGGGTTCCTATAAATCTAATGGGTTTTCAAATTGGGGATGAATTTGGAACAATTTCGCTTAAGGATTCAACTGATGAAAATCTTCCCAAATGCAATGTGTTGAAGTGAGCTTTGTTTGGGGAGAAAGCGTACAGAGGATTGGGGGAGAAGACAATGAAGAAAGTAAATGACGATTCAATCAAATTTTGGGAAAAATCAATTAATATCCACTTGTCAATTTTTAATGGTGTTAGTGGTCACGTAAGATTTCCATCGTCACGTAGAGATTTTTGCCTAGTTAGATGGACGAAAGTGAAATGGGTGATAGATGGATAATTTTCTTCGAAAGTGGGCGAGCATTTGGTAACCATTTATTTCTGGGTGAGCAAGTAGTAACCGAACTCAAATGTTGGTGATTGATGATTTAATTAAATCGTTGGATTTCATTTGAATGTAAATGTCCTCAATTAGTGACGTGCATTGCCATGTGGGATTTTCATCTACCACGTAGATCTTTTTGTCCACATGGATAGATGGTTTTTAAATGAGTGATGGATGGATAAATTTTTGTAAAAGTGGGTGAGCAATGAATAACTTTTTATTTTTGAATGGGCAAGTAATAACCAAAGCTAAATGTTAGTTATTAATCATTTAATTAACTCGCAGTCCAACTGACTATATTAATGCTCGTAAATATATGGGAGAATGTGAAAGCAGCCACCCGGGAGCTACAACAGCAGAATTATGGCTACAATTAACGACACAATAGATTACGCCATAGCCTGCAAAAGAAAGCCAGGTCTGAGTTGATTCTAAGCGTAAATTTCCGACTTAGGTAAATTACAACTAGGTTTCCAACCTTTGCGATGTAGCTGGCAGTTTCTGTTTTTCTTTTTCATTTTTAATCTTTTAGGCATTTTTTTTGGGGGAGAAATGGTGTTGAAAATTGGTTTAGAAGATTGAAAATTTGGTTAAGTGTCAAAACAAAAAATTTGGAAAAAATGACTTTCGTGTCATCTTCGACCAAATATTTGGACTTGATGCGATGGTCAAATTATAAAAGTAAATAGACCAACTTGTTCTATTCGTCGAGTAGATTGTCGTGGTATATTTGGAATCTCAAAACAAATTCCGGATAAATGAGAAATTGCGGTTCAAAGTTGGAAGAAATATAAAGAAAACTGTTTGGAAAATGACTAAGACCGTTGCTAGATTATGGTTGGACCGTTGCTCGAGTGATAGGCTAACTCACTCGAGTGACAGTCCAGCGACAAGCTAGCGAAAAAGTCTCTATTTTTATCGCTCGAGCGAAGCGATAGCGACAGATTAGTGATAAGTAAATGAGCGACCATTGGCAAGTGTTGTTGAGCTTGGGGCGCGATATTTCATTCACAACCCCTCATCCTCTATGTATAGGATCCATTGGACGTCCCTTTTGCATCCCATATCATATTTGCATTGAACATTGCATTAAAACTCTTGCAAATCACTTCAAAAATCATTAAAAATCGTTTTCTTCTTTGTAGAGAGAAATTCCGTCGAAAGTTCGCTGTAATTTGTGGTTTGAAGTGTTTCTACCACAAGTTGAATCTGTTGTATCTTGACAGACAAGTACCGTGAGCATCGTTGCGGGGCAATTTTATTTTAAGGAAAGAGTGAAAATCGCTTGCTTCGGATTGATCTTCTTCTTCTTCTTCCCTTAGTTTTTATCTTTGATTTCGTTTGTAGTTTTTCATATTACATTTCAAATCACTTTTCTTTATAGTGTTTAATCACGCTCATGCGGATTAAACTTTATTTTTCGTTTGTTCGATATACAACAACCCTTTCACTCGCACTTATATTTAGGGACATTGCATATTTGCTTTGAGCATTGCATTAAAACTCTTCCAATTAACTTCAAAAATAATCAAAAACCGTTTTCTTCATTGTAGAGAGAAACTCCGTCGAAAGTTCGCCGTAACTTGTGGTTTGAAGTGCTTCTACCACAAGTTGAATTCGTTCTATTTTGGGAGACAAGTGCTGTGAACCGTGAGCACCATTGCCGGACAATTTTATCTTAAGGAAAGAGTGAAAATTACTTGTATTGGATTGTTCTTCTTCTTCCCTTCTTAGTTTTATCTTTGATTTCGTTTGTAGTTTTTCATATTACATTTCAAATCACTTTTCTGTATAGTGTTTAATCACGTTCATGCGGATTAAATTTTGTTTTTGATTTGTTCGATATACAACAACTCTTTCACCCGCACTTATATTTAGCCTGTGTCGCCAACAAATGGAGGTGGGACAATGTAAAAACCCACCTCTATCTGAAAAACCGACAGTTTTCATCGAATGGGGACCTATGTGCCTAACTCCACAAGGTCAGGGAGCTAAAAGCCTCAAGAGTTTCAACAGGGACTCAAGTGCTATAATTTACAAAGATTGGATGAAGTAGCTGTATATTCCTGCTTTAGACAACTTGGAAAGTGAGTACTCACAGAAATCGCAGAAGCAGCAAGCCCAGCTCGTTCCCTAGGATCCTTGCGGTAGTAGTTTCCAAGATACAAGATGGTAGCATAGTACCACATCAGAGGGAGAAAAAACCCCAATAGAAAACTGAAACAGGTACCAATCATTATTATCAGAAGAAACCTAGAAATAGAAACATGCTAAAGTGTACTTACGAGAACCATCATATTCCAAAGCTAAAGCAAGGAAGAGGTCCATTATGCCTCTTATGGAGAGGCTCCAGATCATCATCGATGTAGTTGCCAGCCAGCGAATAAATAGGTTCCACATTCCACATCACTTCGTACCGAACTACCGAGGTGGGATGGTCCATTTTTATACTCTTGATATCGATACTCCGAGGCAATACACCTCAGAGTACAATAAGACGAATCAGAAGGAGGTGAAGCGACGCTATTGCTGGAATACTATCACATTGTTTGCATTGAATAAAGGATCTTTTGTATAAAGATCTAGTTAAAATAGAATCCACATGATTAATTGATGTGATGTTCGTGCCGCCGACGCCAATAAGTAAATCACCAAATCCATGCATTAGGGGCATTAAATGTTCGCCAACCTATGGATTGATTGATACCTAGGAGAGGACGCCTCGTCCAATAGATGAGGTCACGTGTTTCTCTATCCAACGATTCCAAATCCACCTCTGTCTCTATAAATACTCACACAATACCGTTTGAAAGGTAATGCAATTATACACACTAAAAATATACTTTTTGCCTTATTATTTTTAATGAAGTGTGTTATTTCCTTCTCTTTCGACGTTAACTAATTTGACCGTCGGAGTGTTCGCGATCGCCTCTACCACCATTGGAAAAGGCCATGAGTGACTAACGAATTGCTATTGTGCACAGGAAGCTATTTACGTGGAGTGTTTACCTGTTGGTCACGTAACCCTTATGAAAATTGAGGTCAACAAGGTATGTCATATATTCCTAGTAGGGATTCCTCCTCATCTCTAATCGGAGTATATTTTCCTTTTTCATGGTCTGCAGCATCCACTTTTTTTTCATATTATTATCACAAAATTATATGTCAAAAGTTGAGCATTTAATAGGAGTTGAGTACGACATAATCTGTAAGTACTAAATACACATGTTAAAGAAGATTTTGTGTAAAACTAGGCATCCAACCAGACCATTGTGAGAGCAATTGCTCAAAATGTTGTTAAGTAGTAATTTAAAACGTGAAAATTCGAAATGGACAAAAGCAGATAGACCAACTTGATAAAGAACTGGGGTAAGAAAGTATGTAACGACATGGCCTTTGTACCTAAGCTATTCTGGGAGGACATTTGCCCTCTTACCCCTCACGGCATTCTATTACATTTCCTAGGATTCAATTTAAGTCTTTCTTAAATGAAAGTCGTGTGTTCGAATTCTGAGAAATGTGATAGAAAATCGTGAGGGGTAAGAGGGCAGGTGCCCTCCCAAAGTGGATAGCACGTAAGTTAATAGCTTGGAGACAAAGCCCAGGTCGTTACGAAATGAAGAGATCATCCCAACAAGAGGGGTTGTCCAAATCAATCCTAAGTGTAGATACAAGTGGAAAAGATGCAGAATTTGCTTACTCTATGTCCTCGTTGGAAAATGTTTTGAAAGTTTTGGTAATTGGTAAAGAAAACGGGTGGACAATTCAAATTTATTTAGTAATTGTGACTATTCCATATTGAAAACACCACAAGTTAGAATCTGATGATATGGAGATCAACTCATGATACAATTTCACTACTTGCAAGTCAATATTGACTACATGAAGGTGCATTGACACTCCTTCGAGGAAAATGCTCAGGAAACTACTTTACAAATGAATATAACTACCTTTAAAATTGAAAGATATCGAGCCAATGGTCTCAGAAGATCAAGATGAAATTGATTTAACCAGGTCAAAGCCCTTTCTTTCGTTTTCTTCCTCAATAGTAGCATCTATAACACAAAGAAGTCCCACTTTGTAGAATTAGGAGGAAGTGTTTTTTATTTTTTATTTTTCCTTTATACTAATTCTGCACGCATAACTTTTCCTCACAAAGAAAACTAAAGGCACTATTTCAGAGCAGCAGTGATTTTTCAGCTAGTGTCTCCCAACTACTCTAATACAAGAAAACTGAGTCCTACTCTTTTTTGTAATTTCAAAATAACATGACATCTCTCTTTCCATGCTATGTGATATACACAGTTGACGGTGAATATATAGACACGATAAAGCTAACCGGGTGGTAAATTACTTATTGAGTATATCGATTGCAGATTTCTAAAAGATAAAGAAAGGGAAACTTAGGTTTTAATGCATTGCCTTTCTCTGCATTATTAGTTTGTATAGCACAGAGGTAATGAAAGTCCTTCACGCAAAATGAAGGACATAGTCATTGCTGCCGATTTCGGCAGGCAAATCTTGAAAATCAATTTTCACCATGAGGTCCGACACTAGTTGTTCAGAATAAATACTTGAACAAAACGTACAAATAATAGAGTAAAAGTATGTACAAAAACTGCTTGTGCTAAAAAAGTTCGATTTCAAGTATGAAAATCCTGCGCTGCTTATTAAGCCAAGGCAACAACGAAACTCAAGCTGATAATCTGATCCATATAAAGTGTGAAGCATATGTTACAATTAACCAAAGGCAAAAGCAAAATTCAAGTGAATTACTCTGATCCATGGGGACTTCTTGGGAGCTAATTAGTCTCTATGCCCAGAGATCCACCAGTCCACTGTCGCCACAAGCCAGCCTGCTTCACAAAATAAAACAGAACTCTGACTTCAGGATATTGCTGCTATACCAAATTTTCAAGACTTTCAAATGGCTACTCTAAAATGGTAAAAATCTCAGAACATGGGGAAACAGAGTTATGAGTCTTAGAAATTCATTTTATGTCATATTCTTCATGTATGGACAAGGATTTCGATGTAGATATATATTCTTGATGACGTTAATGGAGGAGCTTATCTGACAAATTTCTACACAACAACGAGTGTACAGAAATCCTGACACTAGTCCATCAAAATAGAGTAAGATTATGCTATATGTACATAGCATGATTCATAGCCCTTTACATAATGACCATGTGGTCACCCCCTATTGGACCTCCATAGGGGTCATGCTATGGTACATGTAGCATGATCCAATAGAGTATTACCCTAGATTAATACAGTAAGGTAAAACCCATATAATAAATCCTTGTGTAGATAAAATCATCATCGTTAAAGCAACCGAATTACCGATTGTTAACATCCGACATGCGACCTAATTAAGCCCGATTGTTACATACACTTAGTACATCTCAATCTGAGATCAACTTTATAAGGTCATGTCGTATTACCGAGGTTGGAGGGACATAATGATTCCTTACATACTGATAAAACATCCAATCAAATTAATTACTGCATTTGGAACTTACGCCAACGTCCACTTATTTCGCCAATGATGTAGTTTCGCTTACACACTAGCTCATTAAATGCTGGGGACCCACTTAAAGGACGGTTTCATGATAGCCTGTCAAGCCAACTTCAGCAACCAATAGAGATATGTTAGTAACGTACTTTTTCAATTCAATACTGGTGATTGAAAAGACTAAGAAAATGGGGGATACTGAATTTTGTTTACCTATAAAGGGTGCGAGCTCTCTTTCTCCTCTGGGAAAGGAAGAACTGGGAACTGATATTTATGGAAATGAATTTTGGTAACAGATCAAATTTAGGAGGTAAAGAGAAGTAGAAAAGACGAAAGAAGGGTCCATCAGGGTGTAATTAACAGAATTAATTACTGCTACACGCAGTATAAGCAAATGCAATCAATCAAAATCAATCTACCCACCGAGTGAGTCATTGATTCCCTCCTTTGGTCCATCCTCGGGTTGTATATCTGTTTATTTTTGAAAATTATATGTGATTAAAAATCCAAAAAAGGTAGTAACAAAATATATGTTTCAGCTAGGAGAATTTTAGGGTAAAAAATTTACAAATTTCATCTGTTTATCTTTTGTTCTGGATAAGTTTTTGAAGAATATTAAAAGCTTTTCTATTGATACGTAATATTGCATTTTATAATAGTGTGACAATTATGTTTTTCACTTTAGCATGATACAGGTAAATTTAATTTCACCTAAACTACACCAGAAAAGTTCAAACCAAACCAGGGAATAGTGATGCGTCACAAAGTCCTTCCAAGCCTGTTTGGTGGGAATTAAAATCAGGCTTTTAGTAGATTTTGATAGAAATTAATGAAATGTATGATTAAAAAGTTGTGGAATTTATAAAATATGTGATTGAAATTAATTGTCGATTTTGACTTAGATTAAAATCTAGATTTTAATCGGTACAAAACATAAGTTAAATTTATCCAGGTACAATTTTTTTGTATCATCACATATGTCTATTTCATCAAACCTACTTTCGAGATTATGCCGATTCGAACACCTTCTTTGTGAGTCGAAACTTATATGACAAGGAATGTCATTACCTTGAGATCAATGTGTATAAAAGTCGTCATTTAACCTAGGAGAGCTACAAGTCTACAAATTAACAAATTTCATCTTATTAAGAGTGTTCAAACAAAAATATTAGTACCTTTTTAGTAATTATAGTATATCTCACGAATTGTGTGGAAAGTATAAGGATAGAAGCTATGAACGTATAAATGGAATTAATATGACTTTGACCAAATAAAAAAAATAATTTTTAGTAACTTTTAATGTTTCAAGAATTTTGGATTAATTTTTTTAAGAACGGTAAATGTATTTTTATTGTCACGCGACAATATAATAATATTATACAATATAATAATATTATAATAACATGACAATTTATGTTTACAAGTTTAGCACGATGTGAGTGCTATTGCATTGGAAATGTTCAAAGTCAATCTTAGGGAATAGTGAACCTTCACAAAATTTTTGCACGTCTATTTTATCGAGTCTTACTCCTAAACGAGCTACTCCTAATACTGCTATAGTTATAATCGTTGTAGATTATAACTCCTAGATCGTAACACCTTCTCTATTTGGATCAAAACTTACCCGACACCCTTAATACTGTTATAGTTATAATCGTTGTTCACCGGGGGCTTGAGTCATCACTCCTTTGTCATCAAATTACCGACTTTCTTCAAAGATATGTTTCAATCTCCACATATTTTCTTAACCGTGTGAAGATATTTGTGAAACAGTTGCCCAAGCTTGGTCATTACTATCCCTTCAATTTGAAAAACAGCCTCTTTGGTGGTCTTTAATTTGGAAAAAACTATATTTTAAATAGTATTATTTGAAGAATGTGTAATTAAAAAGTAGAAAAAAAAATTGGTTTTACGTATAAAATATTTTATTGTATAAATGTGTAGTTGAAAATGAGTACGAGAAATAAATTTAAAAAAATAAATTAAATTAAAGGTAACCAAACGGGGCTTAGATGGCCGGAGTGGGACTGATTTTGAATTGTCATGAGCTGGGGGAGTAGCCCACCGCTTCCGTCCTCATGGAACGTAACTGTTAACTTTCTGGAAGGGTTTGAATAGGTAGGGAAACCTCTTATTTGTCAATAACAAGAGAGAAAAGTTAAGTAGATAGAAATAAAGTAGCAATATATTGTGTTTCTGCATGATTTTGCTTTACATATTATTTATTAAAATGAAGAAGATGGGGGCTTTGGTGCACTAATGACTGCAAAACAGATGCTAATCCCGGGCCCAGCCATATTATCTAATCTACGATTCGATTCTCTTTGACCAAATTCAGGCCTCCATTTCTCTGTGGAACAGCCACGTTGCTTTTTCTTTCTCACTGCAATTCTACTTTTTTTCTTATATATATTCTTCCACCTTCTCAACTTTTCCCTCAATTCCCAACTGCAGTTTAGTTTCATTTCATCTGAATTCTTGAATATGGATGATCAAATTACGTCAGGAAATGTTGGCAGCCATCATAATAGATGCAGTGAAAGTGAGGTTCTTGATATTTACCCACTCAGCTGTTACTATTTTGGCTCTAAAGAAACCATCCCATTAAAGAACGAGACTTTATATGATCGCGTCCTTCGTATGAAAGCCAAGTATGTTGATTTTTATCTTTATTGTAAAGGGTGGTTTTCTGGTTTCTTTCTTTATATTCTTACTTTGCTTGTTTTCCTCCCAGTTATGATGCCTATGGAATGAGGAACTGTGTGGCAGCTGTAATTGTGGTCAGTTTTTCTTTCTTTCTTATTATTATTGATGTTTACATATTGTTCTGTGTGGAAACTAAATATCTGATATGACTTGTTCAAGAGGGCTTATTGATTTGAGAATTATGCCTAGTAATTTGTTTGTGCAAAGATTGTGTTAGAAATGGTGGAATAATGTTTCTGGCACAATTGAAGGATATTAATTGCCGCTGGTTTTCAAGCTCATGTTCTGAATCAATTTATATAACCCAAAATACTGTTGATACTGAAATTTTTTGACTAAGATAATGTTTGATTCCCATTTTTCCCAAAATACATTTTTCTATCTCTTCTTTTCAATCACACATTCTTCATTAAAAGCAAATTAAAAACTTTTCATTCTTTTTTAGCCACACATTCTCCATCAATCTACTATTCAAAAAATGCTTTGCGAAAAAGATTAGTTGATCAATAGGTCAACCGCAGTGGGTGTACCTGATATCTCAAAGGCAGCCCCTGATGTCGAATGTTGTTGGAGTCATGTTTTTTGAATATCTTATTGAGCTTCAGCCTCTGAATTCCAAAACATAACTTTCCGATTTAGTTTGTTCAGGCGTTTGTCATTTGGACAACTGCTGATTCTTGATCAGGGTAAATGTTTCCAAAATTAGTTTAGCTTTTCTTAGATTTAGCTGAGATTTGCTTTTGCATTTTAGGTTTCACATAGTGTTCAGCTTATTGAACTTTAGTGTTTTTCTGTCTTTAATTTGATGTAATACTATGCAATGAACTAATGGCAAAAAATAGATTTAACTAATATCCATGAACACCATTGTGTTATGAAGTTGACATCAAGCTATGTTTGATTATGAATGCCAGTGTTGCAATACTTAGTGTGATTTTTTGTTGCTTAAGTTTGGTTTCATATACGAGTCGCAACGTTGATATTCGTTTGCCTGTGCTAAAGAACGCACTTAGCTGCAATAATGTCAATGCGGATGCATCAGAATGAATTGCTGGTTAAGTACTATAGCATTTTTCCTTTTATTAAAGCAATAATATGATAATAGTCCCCATTATAAGATGTAATTACTTCATTGACCTTTATTTTTGATAAATTATATCAGTTCCGAGTATCAGATCCATGTCCACTACACTCTTCAGCGATTTTGCACATTAGGCATGAACCATCTGTTCTTCAATTTGCTCTGCCTTTAACATTACAAATTCAGTTGCTGACCTGATATTCAGGCCATTTGGTTTTCTTTTATCTTTCTTATGACAATTATCCAATGGATCTGAGAGTTTACTTCAGAATCCATTTTATTTCCTAAACTCTACCATATTAAGCTATATAAAGTATGAAAAACTTAAATTTTAATTTGTTAAAGGACTTCCGGAATCGTGCTTAAAGTTGACATTCCTTATGTTAACTCTAAAAAGTGGTAGGAGTTTTTTGAGTAAAAACCTAACAGGTCCTTCAGAAGATATGTTTTCCTACATTTGACATATTTAACTTATCATTGGTGGACTAATCACATGCAAAAAGGATTTGGTCTAGGTGGAAGTTTTGTGCAAAAAAATTGATAAAATACTGAACGAATTGCATAAATAATAATGTATAAATGGTCTAGCAGTTCTTTTGTGGGTCGCAAATTGGTCTAGTAGTTAGTTTGAACATCGACAGCATTGAAAAATGTAAGAAATAGACTCTCGTTTCCTTCGTGCCCAATAGAAAGTCATGATTGACTTATTTCCTTCTTGCCTGTTGGTAATATCTGAAATCCAATAATTTACAGATGGTATTTCTCATCAAAGTATTTTTCCCCCCTCTGCATCTTGTTCTGTGAAACAAAATGAGTTAAATAGTATGGAATAATGCTATGCAAGCAAATCCAGTTGACCGAGTAGGTCACCAACCACTGGTGTAGCTTATTGTCTTTAGGTTGCCCCTAAGGGCTTATTAGACTCCTTCAAATTAGCAGATGTAATTCAAGAGACTAAATTGCCTTTGAGAGCTTTGGCCTTTAAATTGCCCAAATATAAGTTCTTGGGTGCCAATGTCCTTGGAACAACTATTGCTAATTGATAAGATACACATCCCAAACATGCTTGTAAAACACTTTAGGTAATATCCATACCTATATGCACGCTTAGGTATATACATTGTTCGATTCCATTGCTTAATTTGTTTCATATCTATGACATGAAGCTGCTGACCACCAAATTAGAATATTTATTTGCCAGCAAAAGAACCAACCAGACTATAACGATGACAAAGGGGATCCATCGTGAAGAAGTGTTGCATTATATATATTATTCATCTCATAAAAACAATACTCGTAACTAGTTCTATTACCAGATGTACTTTATTCATTGACCTTCAGTTTCGTAAGTTACATTAGTCCTCAAGTCAAAATGAGTATCCTGCAATCTGTTCTATGTTTCCTTGTTTGACTTTGGACACGAATGATCAATTTCTGAATTTCTACTACTCCTTTTCCTGGTTTACGACACATTTTTACTTGATTATAGATTATTTATTGCTTAGATTACCTTGAGAATTATTGACAGTTCTTGTTACAGGTGGAACTGTTCAAACACCCGCATCTCTTGGCGCTGCAAGTAAATAACTCCATATTTAAACTGCCAGGTGGTCGCTTAAGACCTGGTGAATCAGGTTAGTTGCTCTCGTGAGATTTTTTTGTTAATGGCTAAAAAGACCTTTGAATATGGTGGACATGTTAAGCAAGGTTTAAAAAATCCTCTTTTTCCTATGCTGCAGATATCGACTGCTTGAAACGCAAGCTCTCGAGCAAGTTATCTGTAGGTGAAAATGGCCGTGGGCCAGAATGGGAGGTACGTATAAAAATTGCTTGTGACATTTTGGCTTGCTTAGTTGCAATTTGTTCAAAAGCCTGTTTTATAATTTTAGGTTGGAGAGTGTCTTGGAATGTGGTGGAAACCCGACTTTGAAACATTGCTGTATCCATATTTGCCACCAAACATTACAAGGCCTAAGGTGATTCTGATAGAATTTTGAAGTTCGTTCATGTTCTGTTAGTTCGTAGATATTGATTTCATAGTGTATGTCATTGTAGGAGTGCACAAAACTCTTTCTTGTCAAGCTGCCCCCCAGTCGGAGATTCATTGTACCAAAGAACTTTAAACTTCTCGCAGTTCCATTGTGCGAGATTCATGATAATCACAAGGTATGACTTGAAACATCGGTGCCAATTTTCACTCCCCTAAACCACCTCTCCATGGAAATTACCTCTTTAAACCTTTATATGCTCGAATATTTTCTCACCGAGCCTTGATATGTTTAATTGCTGTATTCTGTAGGCCTATGGACCGATAATTTCAGGGGTTCCACAGCTACTATCCAAATTCTCCTTCAACATTGTAGAATCCTGAAATATTCTTCTTACTCGGATTGTGTTGGCTATGGTACATTGGATAAGAAAGGGATAGTAGCAATAAGCACGGGATACTAGTACAGTGCATACTATCGAAAATAAACTACTTTTCTTGAGATCTTAACAGCTTTGATATATATTTGTACATGTACATCACAATGGATCTGCATACAAAGTTTTATTGTTTGTTTCAGTAAAGGATGTCTGTTTTCATCTTAATGTGATTTCTGGAACTGTAGTTTCGTTTCTTTATAGTCTCTATCCGTGGGACTATGTTAAGTCCCTGTTTGTGGCAGAATTGTGAATGACATGTTCAAAATTAAAGAGGAACCTGATCAAGAATAAGGATATGAGAAATAAGACATTCAATAATTCACAACTCCACGATCATGCATTTTTCTCCTGCCTAACTAGACTTATTTGTAAAAACTGGACCAACCCGGCCAATTCAACAGAAAAAATCTGATGCAGAAACCCAGATTTAGATACCTAGAAGATACTCAGAAAATAGTTCGGTTGGTTGATACTGCAAGACAAAAAATAGAGAATAACTTCCAAAGAAGCGATTCAACATCTAAATACGACGTATTATGTTGTTATGAACATCTTCTACATTATACAACATTTTGGCATTTGACCCTTCACCATTTCCGGGTTCATATCCAAGCCAGGTTTAAAAATACTGCCAGTTTTCATAAGCTCCTTGAGAGTAAATGTCAATTATAGTTGTAAAGGAAATCAGCTCAGGCTCTAAGTTCAGCTCGTATAACGAACCTCTTGTTATCAGTAATTGAGCACTAAGCATGAGCCTAAAATCTCAAAAGAAAAGAATTTTCTGCAATATGAATGCAAGGAAAACCCAATCAGAATATAAAATTTGCAAATCTCTTAGTAATATGACTTCAATATATGCTCTTAATTAGACATAAGATATATATATCCATAACCATCTGTCTACAAAGTTAGCCTGCAGACTGAAGCTAAACTTCAAAACACGATTTTTCAAACTACGTCGACAGAATGAGATTTCCAGCTATACTCGTCAACAAGAAGGAAGGAACAGCAAGAATCGATTACCCTAACTCTTCTTTTTTAACTTCCTTTGAGCTTTCAAATCCACTACAATCACAGAGATATTATCCTTGCTTCCCCTCTGAAAAGCAAGCTTCGAGAGGTAATCTGCTGCATCCTGAGCTGCAGGATCAACCTCTTCGCCTCTCTCTTTAGACAGTATGGGTCCATTCTTTTTGTGCCACAGTAGAATCCTCCTCCGCGCCAAATCACAAGCCTCCTCATTTGTCAAAACATCCCATAGACCGTCAGTAGCTAGAACAAGGCAATCATCATCTTTTGCTCGAGGAACAAACATGATTTCTGGATCTGCTATCACGTAGGGTCTCAAATATCTATCCCCTGCAGCTTACAAAAATTTCAGAAAAAGTCCCATATTAAATCACGAAGACAACAAAGCAACCATAATACTTTCACATTATGCTTGATAACTGCCAGATTTTTGGTAACTGTTTTTACAAATCCGAGTTTATCAAAATGCAATAGGATACAAGTGGATAAGTTATTAACACCACCTGATGATATATTTAAACAAGTACACTATGGCACATGGCCAGAATATGGACGATATTAAAATTAACAGTTAGAATTGGAAAATTGGTAATAAACTAGCACAACTTTTGGATGCTACATTCAAAACCCTCTTGAGCATAGTTAGTACTACCACTAGGAAGTCTTGCTACTCGTCCATAATCCACTGTATATCATCTTTCACTAACATAACCTGTTATATGAATTTCTGCAGATTTTTTAGAACACTAGGTCATCAAAATGCAACATTTCAAATACAGTTATCAACATACCTATGGATCTTGACACTGCAAGCATTGCTGAAACACGATAACCATCCCAATTAATGACCTTGCCTCCTGCAGCCTCAATCCTCATGTATTCGTCTTCTCTGTTTGGCTGAAAACAGTAGCAGCAAGACAAAGGAAATTAAAGATGTTTTATACGATGACATACAGCATTCTACAAGCACGGTCCTATCCTTGAGTCATATAATTTTTGGCCTACCTCATTTAAAAGCTTAAGCTTTTATGGAGGGGACGAACTTATTTATTTTAATTGTCCGCAACATGCCCTCTCACCTACAGCCAGATTCATTTTTCTCATTGAAGGACTAGTACAACACAATAAATGAATGACGGCAAGACTTGAACTCAAAAGTCTTTGCCTGCTATAATAATAAGTCAAAAACACTTCATCAAAAAGCCTCTGTTTTTAGAGAGGTGACGACCATTTTTTTTTAAACTTTGTCTTCAACAATAATAAGTATACACAGCAATATTCTATGAGTATAATCTTTGGTGACCTTGTCTAACAAATAATCAAAAACCGATGCACTACAAATATGATTCTTACCTTATGGTCTATAGACAATGGCATGGGTGCTTTCCCTCGACAAAGGACTGCCCTTGAATCACCACAATTTGCAACAATGATATGGGTTGGACAAAGAATTGCAACCACAGCTGTGGATCCAACAGCCTCGGGAGCAACAGGTTCAAACATAGCACTTTCCCCATCTCCTCTGTGGAATCCTCCAACCTCCTCATCAACTTTACAGAAACAATTCAAAAAGACCTCCATCCACTGCTGCTCCTGATTGCAATCATCATCAATTCCATTATGCAAATTTTCTTTCGCAATATTAATCTCCTCGGCTAAAGCTAAATGAAAACGTTTCTGGCAATATTCAGCAACCTATGCATAGAAAGATACACATTACCTAGGTATACTGGAAAACAAAACAGATACGGAAACCTGAAGTGAAAAGAGAAGTGAAATAAAACCAGGAAATATTAGCAACAAACAACGAAGGAATATTGACCTGCCGGCCCCCATGTCCATCATAAACTCCGAAGAAATGGGCTTTTAAATCTTGATGCCTGATGTTCATAATTGGTCTGTCAGTCAACAGTTGAGAAGGGATACTAAAGAACCGAGGTAAAGCTATGACAGTATCTTCCATCTCCAGCCTCCTTCCACGGACAGATGTGAGTCCCCAAAGAGGAGGAAAATTCAAACTCGTCTTCACTTCCTCAGGGACCTCAAGAAGGGAATCAGAAGATGTCCTTTTAGATTCGTCAATGCCCCTAGGCTCGCAATTTTCTCCGGTAAAAACGAGATCACTAATTATCTCTGACTTCATATTCGATTCCCGTGAAACAAGTTTCTTAGTGCCATGAGCAACATCACCATTCTCATCTACGGAAACAAATGATATCGGCTCAGAATTGGCTTCCAGAACTGCATGTTCCCGAATGCATAAGCTGCCGGTACCGTTAGTCACGCATTTAGAAGATATGGCATCCCCGAATTGGTCACAAGTGAGTATCACCCGATCATCTTCCTTGCCTTCCTGAATAATAGCATCAATAGAAATCAAACAAGTTCCACTTTTCCTAGCCCTCGACAACAAATTACCCTCACCTTCCTGAAATTCGTTGTAAATTGACTCTACACTGATACCAAGTCGACTCTGTGGAACACTTGAGCTAATACCTTTATTTTCAAGAGTAAAAGGTACCAAAGGCAGCTTAGTCATTGATGGTTCTGACAAGAAGCTTCTTGTGTTTCTTATTAACTTAGTCCCAGTGATTCAACACAATTTGCTAGCTCATATGGCAAAACAAATTTCATCCACCATTACTCCCTCTATTCTTTCAACAGTTATATTAAGCCCCAGAAAGAAGTTAACTCCCCTTCTATAGAGTTTCACATCTAAATTAAATTGATCTCAATTCAACATTAAGTTTCCAATAAATCAGGAGAAAAAAAAATAAAAGAACACTAACCCCAATGCTAAAGACAAAAGAGAAGTGAAACTTAAAAATGGAGATCGACTAAAAATCTAAATCAAAACTTCCAATAAAAGGGAATCAATTTCCAAAAGACTTCTACAAGAGAATTCTGGGACACCACTTAGCATCTTCTTGATTTCTATTTTTAGTTTCCTCTACATCAAGGATTCATCAAGCAATTGAATCATGATGTAAAAAAGCTTAAACTGTTTAATATGTTTTGATTCCAATTAGTAAAGCTAAAACAAAGCAAATAAACCAGAAATATGAAACTTACAAGTCATTACAAAAGCCCAGAAATCAGAAATGTTGATATCTTGAACTCTCTCAAGTTAAAAATAATAAAAAAGAAAAAACCCAATTGTATTAAACTAGTCACGCCTTCTTTTTTACACCTCCAAGTGTTAAAAATCAAAACTTCGATCGCACCAGTCAAAAGTTTCTACTCAGAATATCTGCAACACGTATGCTATTTCAATCAGTCTGAAAAAAGTTGCTTACCGTTCAGAAACAGTGCTTTATTGACACCTATACCTAAAGGGTTCTTTTCTCAAGAGACTCCTAAAGAAACACAAACTATTATACGTCAACCAAAGAATTAAAAAACCCATCCCAGCTTTTTTTTTTTCTTTTTTGGTTACAAAAGATGGGAAAACTCAGAAAAGCATTTCAATGAAACAGAACAACCTAAAATTAAAATTCTGAAAGTGGGTCCTACATAATAATCATGTGGCGAAACAGGTGTCCGAAAATTATACGACGAGGCCTGCTGAATCGTCCCTTTCGGTGAGCTAAATGGGATTTTTATAAATATAATTTTCTTGTACTGAATATTTGACCTTTAGAAGATTGTATCCAGCCAGGGCAGGCCCCGTATATTTGTGCCACGTTAAGGAGAAAGATCTTTTCCTTAAATCGCAAAACCAAGGGCGGGTGGGTAGGTGGACGGGTTGGCAGATTTGACGTTTGGTCATCTATTCAGTGCATGTATCTCCATTTTTTTTCTATTTATTTTTTATTTTATTAATTTGCGTGAATACATTGTGAAACAACCAAGTCGAATTTATGACATTTTTTAAGAAAGAATGAATTTTATGATGTGATGTAAAATATATGATTAAAAAATAAGATTTTTTTTTAAAATTT
>CAIGRB010166270.1:0-16496 GCA_903798255.1 Fraxinus quadrangulata
ATAAATTACAAAAATAATAATAGAAAAGTATCACCCGAATTATGAAATAAATTAAAAGATGTTGATCTTTAAACCCAATGTTTAATTCTTCAAAATCTTGACGTAATTGACTTCCAATTCCTTGCTAGGACTTGATCTCATCTCTCAAAATATAGCAATTAATCTCCTGATACTATTGTGTATGAAAAGGTAAGAGAAGTTTTTAATTTTTTTTTAATTTATTATTATTATTTTTTTTTACGTGTGGCACTCGTTCTCTATTTATAAGAGTCAGAATATAGGTCAAAATCGCGTTCAATTTGATTTTCAAAAGAGTTTGAATCGCGAAAGGAAATTAAAGATTCATCTGTGAAAAAGGCCCGTGCACACACACCGGTATAACTACTGCGCATGCATCGTAGAACCAAATGACTCTCGGGTTGGGGAAAATAAGGTGTTGCGAGGTTCATCTCTGAGTAATTTTTGGTATATTGGTCATAAAATTCTCTATAGGTATCCGATTGAGTTGATTCAAAATGTATTGGAAAGATAATTCAAAGGTCTACAATTCTTCTAGGAATATAATTTTTGCAATTCAAAATTTTTCTATCCGAAAAATGGGTCTTAAGTTGAGGTTAAAAATTCATAGTATAACTTCTTCGACTGAAATTGATTTATGAAAATACTTCCATTATATTTGACTCTTTTGACCTCCAATTGCATCCAATTGATCCTATATAATCTTCAATTATCGTTTTTTGGTCCGAATATCTATTGGATGTTTACATTTTGGTCCCTAAACTTTGAATTTCCTTCGTTTCACATGTTTTTTGTTCTTTTTTTGTTCAAATCCACCAATCTGCATTGAGTTCAACCTAAGAAACGCAATTAACACAAAATTAAGCTACAACTCATCCACATCACTAACAAATACTCTAATTTAATAGTCTAGATAAGTGTACAAAATATACTTACCACTTGTCATAAAAAATCGCTCTTTATTAAATGGACGTTAAAAGTATTTTTCTTAGTGGTTTTATTCAAGAAGAAGTGTTTGTTGAACAATCACCCAATTTTAAAAACCACAAACATCCGGACTATATTTTTAAACTTCGAAAAACTCTCTACAGTCTAAAACAAACTCTTAAGACTTGGTACGAACGATTGAACAAATTTCTAATTTCAAATGGTTTTTCGATTGGAAAAGATGATACCACTATTTTCGCTAAAACTCAAAAGAACGATATGATCATTGTTCAAATTTATGTTGATAATATAATATTTGGTGTTACTAATATTCATCTTTGTAAAGAGTTCTATAAGTGCATGAGTTTGGAATTTGAAATGAGTATGATGGAATAACTTAAATTCTTTTCCGGTCTCCAAATTAAGCAAATTTGTGATGAAATTTTCATCAAATAAAATAAGTACATATTGGATATGCTCAAGAGATTCGACAGGATGACTTGAAGCCAATGAACACCCCATGAGCTCATTCATAAAATTGGACAAGGACGATCAAGGTACATCGGTTGATATAACAAAATATCGAGGCATGATCGGATCCCTTCTTTAACCGGAAGAAGACCCGATATTATATTTAGTGTAAGTTTAGCAAGAAATAGAATTTTGTTGCACTATCTACCACGAATATATCTCGACTGCTAGTTGTTGTGCACAAGTTCTATAGATGAAACAAACTGATGAGCTGATTGGATATCGTCTTATGAAAATCATGGAAGGCAACCTGCAAGGATCCATTGTATGTTTCAGATGGACCAATAACAAGATCAAGAAAGCCATGCAAGGGCCCCCACGGGCATGGTGTAGTGGTAAAGTAGGAAGGTTCTCTATGAAGTATCGAAAGTTCAAATCCTTGCGGCAATTAGAAGACATGTGTCATGTGGAGGCAAAGTTATGGTGTGCTTTGTTACTCCTTCGGGATTCCTGTCTACACATCATGAAGGGAGGTCTACAGGGAGAAGAACTGCATCTGGAATGTCCGGTCCAAGTGTGTATAAGCTATAACCACATTCAGATTTAATCAAGTGGCGAAACAGGAGAAAATGCCGCCACTACTCAGGATTAGTCCGGTGAAGCTCGAGAATATGAGTCACCAAAAAAAAAAGAAAAAAAGAAAGTCATTCAAGGACTTGTCCAAACTACGTGAACCAAGAGTTTAAGTACAACAAGCAAGACACCAAATTTCAAAATGGGCATGAAAGAAGAAAGACCAACCTTAATTATTTTGATTCAAGTGAAGGAATAATAAGTATGTACGAAAACGCACAAGATGTCCAAAAATGTGCATAATATTTAACTCGATTGTCGAAAGCATTTTTCGATTCTACATATGTTTGTCGAATGATGTAGTCAAACTTTTACGGTCAAATTTTGTTGGTTAGGGTTCCGTTTTAGCGTTTTTCTAGTTTTGAGTTAGTTGAAGGGTATTTTCGTTATTTTGCATTATTATAGTTTTATTCAAATATGTTTTATAATTTCCAAGTTTATTTGGATTTGTCTCTAAAATCATAGTTTTGTTTTGATTATGATTTATTTTATATTCACTTATATAAGGCATATTCATTGTACAAAGAACACAATATTATTTTGAGAGATTAATTATAAATTCAGATTTTCGCTTTATATCTTTTTCTTAATTGAACTATCCCACATTATCAAGGATTTCTAATCTGTGTGGCATTCAAATATTCCGACATTGGTTCTTGATTCAAAAAATAATTGGGTCATGTTTTTATCTGATTTTAGCTTTCTCAGGGTTCTATCAAATCTTGTGTGGGTTTAGGGTACATCTTGCAATGTGGTTTACATCAGTTGGTATCAAAATTTTGGCATTAAAATCAGGTTTTATTTTTATCTTTCCATAAGTTGCGTAAAAAATGAAATTAAAAAAAAAACATTCAAAAGATTCTGCAAAGAAAGTTCAAGAAAAGCATATTCAATTTGAAGGTGAAGATTTGATATCGAATCCTTTTTAAGAGTGAATGATAAGAATCATGGAAGACAAGTTAGCAATGACCCATTGCATTTTTCTGATGGACCAATAACAAGATCAAGAACAAAGAAGATCAAGAAAGCTATGCAATAATTTGTCCAAACTACATGGATAGAGAGTTTAAATACAATAAGTAAGAAACAAAACTTCAAGATGGACATGAAAGAAGAAGGACCAACCTTAGTTCTTTTGATCCAAGTGAAGGAATGAGAAGGATGTACGAAAATATCCATAAATTTTAGCTCGATTATAGAATTTTTGTCCGTCAATACAATTCGGAAGTGTTTTTCGATTCTGCCATGTTTGTCAAATGATGTTGTCCAACTTTGAGGATCAAATTCCATTGTTTAGGGTTCCATTTTAATATTTTCTATTTTGAGTTAATTTAAGGATATTTTTATCAATTTATAATATTTTAGTTTTATTCAAATTTATTTTATAGTTTTCAAGTTTATTTAGATTGCACTCTACAATCATAGTTTTGTTTTTATTAGAATTTTTTTTATTTTTTATGTTTGCCTATATAAGGCAAATTCATTTTACAAAGAACACAATAATATTTTGAGAGATTAATTATAAAGTGAAAATTTGTCCTTTTATCTTGTTCTCAATTGAACTATCTCCAACTTATCAATGATTTCCAATCTTTGTGTTGATCAAACATTCTAGCCTTGGTTCTTGATTTAAGAAACCATTGGCCTAAGATTCTTTATCTAAGTTTAGCTTTCAGCCTTGGTTCTTGATTTAAGAAACCATTGGCCTAAGGTTCTTTATCTAAGTTTAGCTTTCTTGGGATTCTATCAATTCTTGTGTGGGTTATAGGGTACATCATGCAATGAGGTTTACATAACCGTCCAGAGGTATTTCTGGACTTTCTAAGGATTCCACCTTCTAGTTCGACATTACTTATGCCATTCCTCAGTCAATGAGGGCTTTTGTCGATATGCTCTTGAGGAGTTGGACTGATGGGGAATAGTCTTGTTTGGGTAAGATGTCTGCGACTGAAGCATGCATTATGACTAAGTTTCATAGCCACAAATCCATCTTATACATGATGGCGGTGTCTAATAAAGTTAGTATAATGTTCAAGTTTAGGTTGTCATCATATGTTTTTCATTGTTATACTTATTTTTTACCTTTGGAAATCTTAACCAGGTAAGACCTGAACTGGAGAGGGTGGTCAGTTTAAGAGATGAAACGTTGCATTAAGTTGTTAAGGAGGAAAGGGCCCTTCATGCAGAACAGGGATGGCAAAAAAACCTGTTCAAACTGATACCACAGGCCCGATCCCGAATGAGGTAGGGATTATCTGTCTAATCGGATAAACAATGCGGGGGCGGGACAAGGGTCGTTACCCCCAAAGAGAGTACGCGAGGGGTATGAAAAACATGGTCTCTTCACTATCCATCCCGTTTAAAGTTAATTTCAAATTTAACTTTTTAATCAAATAGAAAAAAGATTTATTATGGTTTTTAAAGAGGAGTTGTTCTTTAAAAAATTAGAAAAAATAATATTCAATTACTAAAAATATATATAAAAAATAAACACGTAGCGATTAATAGGGTAGGAGACCGCCTCGAATCCCTCTGTCTCGCTTTAATGAGTATTGGGCAGGTAAGGT
Organism: Fraxinus quadrangulata; assembly: GCA_903798255.1. Taxonomy (NCBI): domain Eukaryota; kingdom Viridiplantae; phylum Streptophyta; class Magnoliopsida; order Lamiales; family Oleaceae; genus Fraxinus; species Fraxinus quadrangulata. Next base: position 4,617 of record CAIGRB010166270.1, read on the forward strand.
AACAACATGGGGATGGGAATAGCAGACTTTTTCCATATCCGTCCTATTGTCATCCCTAATGCTGAGGAAAAGAAAGCTTTGGAGAAACGATTGGTCAAAGTGGAGGCAGAGGTAGAAGCCAAGTCAAAGGTAGAGGAAGACCTGATGGACAAGCTGCATGCCATCAAGTTTGGGATGAGAAAGCCACTGCACGTGCTAACAGTGAAAAGAAAAAAGGCGTGGAAGAGAAAGCCCGTGCTGTTGATGAGAAGAAAAAAAAGGTGAAAAGCTGAAAAAGCTAAGATCTGGGCTAAGGTAGAGAAAAAGAGAGCTGATGAGGCAGAAGCTGGAGGCTCGACATTAGTGGCGACTGGAAGAACTCACCTACCTTTGATGCTCTGGCTCAATATGCCTGTATGGTTGGTTTGGCTAAGGTGATCAGGCATATTGAGGATGTGAAGCCAGACTATAATGTAGGCTTTTTGTACGAGGCTTTGGATGAGCAAGTGGCTGCTTTGGCTGAGATGAATGTTGTTGATGTGACTTCTCAAGCTCTTCCTGGAGATCAACCCGCTACTAACTTTTATTTACTGTCTTTACTTTGCAATCATCATGTAAAAACTTTCACAACATCCTTTTTAATGTAATGAAGTTTATTTTAACTTATCTTCTCTTATGTTGACTTTGACAATTTATTATAAGAGGTTACATTATAATTGTGTATTTACAAAGTTTTTTAAGCATTAGAATCATACCAATCATTATAATACTTAAAATGTTCAATTCAAACTGTTGAATATCAAGTTATAGACTTTCTGTTTGAGAAATTTTCACTAAGTGTTGCAACACTTACAACATTTAGCTTGTACTAATGTAGAGAAGGTTATAGAATTTTTGTTAGAAAAATTTTCACAGTGCTGTAGTATTTACAACATTTAGCTCCTATTATTGAATAACTGGCTATATAATTTCTGTTTGACAAATGTAGCACTTACAACAATTAGCTCGTACTGTTAAAGAACGGGTTATAGAATTTTTGTATGAGTAATTTTCACGACACTTAGCTCGTATAGCTAAAGAGTAGGTTATACAATTTTTGTTTGAGAAACTAATTTTCGTAGCACTTACAATATTTAGCTCATGCTGTTGAAGAGGGGGTTACAAAATTTCTATTTAAGAAATTTCACTAAGTGTTGCAACATTTAGCTCGTACTGTTAAATAGCAGGTTATAGAATTTCTGTTTGAGAAATTTTCACTAAGTGTTGTAGCACCTACAACATTCAGCTCATATTGCTGAAGAGCATGTTATAGAATTTTTTCTGAAAATTTTTCACTAAGTGTTGTAGCACTTACAACATCAAGTCATGTTGTTGAGAAGTAGGCTTTGCAATTGTGTAAGATCAAAAATGTTGAAGTGGAACTCTATTTAATCAAATGTGTTTACATAAGGTCGTACATTTGGCAGTTTACTAATAATATTTTTTGAGGTATTGTGGATTCTTAGGGTGCAAGAAAGGATATCTTTGAATATCTTCGATCTCATATGATTCCTTTAGAAGAATATTAACAACTCTGTAAGGTCCGTCCCAGGTAGGACCTAATGACCTAGCATGAAGTTCTTTAGTGCTTAGGAAGATTTATCGCAACAATAGATTGCCCAATATGAATCTCCTAGTTCATACTCTCTAATTGTAATATCTTGTACTCCGTTGTTTGTAGACCGATGTCCTGAATTTAGTCTCTTTCCATTTTTTCTTCCAATAGGTTAATCTCGGTGAATACAGTTTTTTCATTGTTGTTTTTAAACTAGGTTGTTTGAAACGAAGGGATTTCCATTTCAATAGGAATGATAGCCTCGACCCTAAATGCTAGAAAATGGTGTTTTTCCTGTACTTGTTTATGTAGTTTTCCCATATTACCATAGCACACTAGGGAGTTCATCTACCCAAGCTCCCTTGAGGGCATCAAGAAGAGCTTTCAGGGTATGCTTGATTATTTTATTGATGGCCACCACTTGTCCATTTGCTTGAGGATAGTTTAGGGTCGAGAAGTGCTTCTTTGATGTTAAACTCTTCACAGAAAGTTCTCAATCATGCATTGTCGAACCCTCTTCCATTATCAGTGACAATAGAAACAGGTAAGACAAATTCGCAAATGATTGATTTCTAGATGAAATCACTCATTATCTGCTGTGTTATTTTAGCAAGAGGCTCAACTTCTGCCCACTTGGTAAAGTAATCTACAGCCACAATTACAAACTTTGTTCCATTTTTTCCTGTAGGCATTGGTCCAATCAAGTTTATTCCTCACTTTGAAAATAACTATGGAATAATAATAGAATTGATTTTTTCTAATAGAGCTCGTATTATTGATGCAAGACGTTGACATTTATCGCATATTTTCATGAAGTAAAGGGCATTTGGTTTTATGTGGACCAGAAATATCCCTGCCTCATAATTATATGAGATAAGGATTGTTTCCTAGCATGATTTCCGCAGATTCCTTCACATACTTCTTGTAAGGAATATAAAGCATTTTCTTTATTTAAACATTTCAACGAGGGATAGCATATCCTCTTTTCTAAAGGACATTGTCAATAAAAGTGTATCTAGCCGACCTGACCCTTAGCTTTCGAGCTTCCATGGGATCTCGGGAACTTATTTCATTCTTGAGAAATTGAATGATTTCATCCCTCCGGGTAGGTTTTGGGTCTATAACCATAGATGTCATAATGTTCTTCAATAGCAGCATGTCTAATTTTTCCCAACGAAATGATGTCGAGCTAGTTCACCTTTTCGCTAGTGGCAAGTCTGGGTAAAGCATCTGCATGGTTGTTTTGGGATTGAGGTATTTGCATTACTTTAGTCATATTGAAATTTTACAAATCTTTTTGGACAGCTCGGAGATAGTTGTTCATTTGGCCTTCCTTGGTTTGGAAAATTTCATTAATCTTGTTAACAATGAGCTGCGAGTCACTATGTACTATTACTTTGGACATTCTCAACTCTTTGGCCATTTTTAGCTCAGCTATCAACGCTTCGTACTCAGCTTCATTATTTGAAGCTTTGAATTCAAAGGTCAGTGCTTGACATAAATAATGACGACCTAGGCTGATCAGGACTATCCCACTCCAGAATGTGCTCCCAAGGACCGTCCTTATGGAATTATTTCTGTGGATCCAAGTTGAATTCTACCATGAAATTAGCTAGGGATCGTCCTTTTATAGCTGGGTGTGGTTTATATGAGATGTCGAACTATCCATGCTCCATAACCTATTTCATAATTGTCTTGAATTGTCTAGTTTTTGAAGGACCCGTCTTAAGGAATAATTGGTTAGGACTTCTATGGGAGGCTCCATAAAGTAAGGATGCAACTTTCTAGCAAACAATCAGAGCACAGTGTAGCTTTTCCATGCGGAAGTAATATAGCTCAACATATAGAGAGCTTTGCGACGTAATACATAAGACGTTGTATATCATTCTCGTTTATGATGAGCACAACACTTTGGGCTTGTCCAGAAACGACTAAGTTAAACGATAATTTTTCATAGGCCTTAGTTTGGAAATGATGGGTGGTTGAGCTAACATGTTTTTCAGTTCTTCAAAGGCCTTGTGACATTCAGGAGTCCATCTAAATTGTTTTCCTTCTCGAGTGCAGCGGTCCATAGACTTAGACACAAATCTACTTAGGGCGGCAATTCTTCATATGAGGCTTTGGATCTTTTTAGGCTTATTTGGTGCCTTCATTTCTATGATAGCTTGTATTTTCTCCAAATTGGCCTCGATTCTCCTATGATTCACCTTATATCCTAGGAATTTGCTAGAGCTCACTCCAAAGGCACATTTGAGAAGGTTCATTTTTATCTTATATCTTTTCAGTATCCCAAACATTTCTGAAAAGTGTTAGATGTGATTTTTGGTGACAATGCTTTTCACCAACATGTCATAAACGTAAATGTTGGGTAAACATGGATTTAACAAGTTGTTTATATGTTGCTCCAGCATTTTTCAAACCAAGCGACATTATTTTGTAGCAGTACAGACCTTTATATGTTATGAAAGAGGTGTGCTCCTGATCTAGCTCATACATTGGGATGTCCAGGGTATGCATCCATGAAGCTGAGTAATTCAAACCCAGCAGTGGAATTAACCATTTGATCAATCTTTGAAGAGGAAAACTGTCCTTGTATAAGCTTTTTTTAGATCAATAAAATTTATGCATACTCGCCAGTCTCCATTACTATTTTTTACAAGCACTGGATTGGTGACTCATGTAGGATAATGTGCTTCTTTGATGAACTTGTTGCAAAGTAGCTTATTTACCTATTTTTGTATAGCTTCATACCATTCTGCACGAAGTGGCCTTCGTCGTAGTTACTGGGGATGAACTGAAGGATTAACGTTAGGCTTGTGGCAAGCAATCTTTGGATCAATCCTTTCCATATTTTTATAGCTCTAAGCGAATACATCCAGATTCTGATTAAGGAATTCCACAAGTGCAAATCGAAGGGGCTATTGCAATTCATGTCCAATTCTAAGCTCGTTTGGAGTTTGACTAGAGCTAATCTAGACTTTTTCTAACTCCTTTATAGGTTCAACACCATTGTCCTTGAGATTGATCCTAGAACTAAGGTTGGGTTTTGCCTATGTGCCATGTTTACCCCATGTTGAAGTGGGATGTTCAGAACCCCATCTCTAGAGGATAGTGTACTATACGCCACCTTTCAACAATTTTCTTATTGCCTTTGATTTTTCTTACCTCATAGATTGTTAGGAATTTGACGGAGTATTGGTATATTGATACAATTGCTTTTAAGTTAAAGATCAGAGGTTGTCCTATGATTGCATCATAAGGTGATGTAGAGTTGAACATTACAAACTCAACATTAACCCTAGCTCGACAATGAGCCTCTCTAACCTTAACACCAAGCTTGATCTTTCCTTTTGCCATAATTAGGTCTCCATTCAATCCAGGAACTATGTTTGGGTACCATTGCATGAAATGTAGTGGGATTCTCATCCATTTGAGTATGTTGACATATAGGATATTAAGAGCACTTCATGTATCGACCACGACTTAGGGGACATTGATGCCAGGTATGGGTAAGGCCACTACCAAAATACTTGAATAAGGATGCAAGTTTGTTTCATTTTCTTCAAATGACAAGTGGTCATCTTCAGGTCTTCTACGATGTTTATCAATGATGCCTATTTGGGTTAGGTCAACTGAAACAAGTCTTTTCAATTGAGCTTCCCTAGATCGATCATAATGGCGTCCTTAGAGCATGCTTACCCCAACTTTGGTTAGGCCAATATTATAGGACCTGTCCCCGGCTTGATCACCTCGGATGATACCTACTCAACTTGGCATAGGAAACTCCACGAAATAATGATAGATAGGTGTGGAAACTTTCAACTCGTCTAATGTAAGACATGTATCCCTAAAATTGCATTATAGATGAATGGTATGTCAACCACCACGAAATCAGCAATTATCCTTCGTTGGTATGGGATATCCCCTAGCTCGACGATCAAAGCAATCTGACCTCACGCATCAATAATTTCTGCTATGAAACCTTACAATCTTCTGGTATAAGGCTACAAATATTTTTCTTGAATCCCCATTTGCTCTGAGGTTTTGTAGTAGAGGACATTGACAGAACTTTCATTGTCGACAAGAGTTCGTTGCATACTAATTCCAGTATTTGGCATGGTGATTACTAGAGCATCACTTTGGTTTTACATTACTTCTTGGAGTCTTCTTCAGAAAAACCAAACCATTCAGGGCATTGCATGATTGTGAGGCTGGACTTATGTCATCTTACCTCATAATTTTGCCAGATTTTGGCATCCCTTATCTGCTGTCTACGTTCCCTCCTTGAGCCTTCAGCACATTGTTTCTCTTCTATTAGCACTCTTATTTTCTTGCTTGGTTGGGGTTTTCTGACGGATTGTACTGGAGGGATAGGTTGCGAATTTGATTATTGATATAGGAAAATGGTTGAATAGAGGGAGCCTAGTTTGCTTTCCCTGGTTTGGAGATGAACTCATGTAATTGCCTTTACTTAAAAAGGGCCTCTACTTGTTCCTTAAATTCTCGACAATCTTTTGTAATATGTCCTACCCACCAGTGGTACCGACAGTATCTATTTTAATGGGACATTGCCGTGTTTTCTTCAAGGAAAGAGGTCATCAGAAGACCTTTTTATCTCCAACTTACACAAATACCTCTTCTAAAGAAGTGTTTAAAAGGTAGTATTGATGAAACCTCTCTGGATAATGGTGAGGTCGTTCCATTTTTTTTAATCCTTTCTATTATTTTAGGATGGATCTTTTGTCCATCTTTTTATCTTTAAGCTAAGCTATATGATGGAGCTCAGTCTTTACCTCCTCCTAGTCTGATGTTGATTCTCTGCTCCGATGTGTTTCTCAATAGGACCAAGGAATTTGTGATAAGTTTTAGGTCCGTTCAGGATCTGCTCTGATGTGTTTCTCAGTAGGACCAAGGAATTTGTGATAAGTTTTAGATCCATTCTCCTGAACGGACCACTAGAATCGTGTCTTTGGTCTTAGGCCGGATAGAAGCCATGAGGCCTACATCATCATATATTTTTTCTACCTCCATGGATTGTTTATTAAATCTACTAAGGTAACTCTCCATTGACTCATTTTTTCTTTGCTTGATGCCTACCAAGCGTTCATTTGGCTTGGTTTTGGCTTTGGAACCCATAAACTGAGTTAATAAAGCGATAGCTAGGTCCATCGAAGTTTTGATAGACCTTTGTTGTAGCCTATTGAACCATCTTTGGGCCTTGTCCCCTAGTGTTAGAGGAAGACTCAGTACATAATAGCATTACTGGCCCCTTGCAGCTCTATCAATGATGTATATATGTCGAGATGGCTAAATGATCTCCCCATCATAGCAGTGAGCTGGGAAATTTTTAATTTTTCAGGCAGTGGTTCTACAAGCACATCCTCATGAAAGGTCAGCTATATATGCTTTTTTATTAAGCCCATTTAGGCTCATCATTTTACAGGGACTTTTGGATAAGGTTGGTTCGTTCACCTTTAGGTGTTAATGAACGTTGTGTCCCCAACCTGTTGAATACACTTCGTGACTTTTTGGAAGTTTGTTCAATATATGGAGGATGACTCTTTATCTCATCAGTTTTGCTCTTGGATGATTCTCCCCTGAGAAGTGTAAACTCCTTCTGGTGGGAAGTCGTCCAAACCTTTCCTTGACTGGAGATTGCACCTAGGTTTCAGCCAAAGGAAAAGTGGTGAGTCTACTTCCTTTCCATTCTTTGGATAGCATAGGTTAAATGCTGTACGACTTTCTTTATGACTATGAGCTGAGGGTTGTCATCCCTAACGGATTCAATTTTCCTTTGGAAATTCCTTGGGTTGTTAGTTTCATGAGTGCTAGTATGGGATTGATTTCGGGATGTCGAATTGTTACTCATTGCAGTTTTTGGTTAGAATGTATAGTAGATAGGGTAAAAAGGTCTTTGTGGGAGATGTAGGCTGTTTTTTTTTTTTTTTTACAAAGCTATCTTTCTAGCACCAAACCATTGACATTCAAAATTGACTTGGCCAATTTTAATCAACTCAATGATAATTTTGAATGAGGTAATTAGTTGGAAAAATAAAGATTTATCTTATTGTCTTTGCTTTGAAAGTGTAAGACTACAAAAGTGGGAAATTTGTAAGTTCCTTCTTATGGAATGGACAAATGGCCCCAATTTATAACCCAAATTTGGCAAGTTGGCCACAATAGTCATGTCGTCTACAATGTTTAGGACATCGGATATATTGGTTTTCATATTAGGTTTGTCAAATTATTTTACTGAGATGGTTATTTAATAGATGAGGAGGTCGGTTCCCCATGTCAACACGATTGTTTGTGATAATAGCAGTCATTCCCATCATTATTGATCTTTGATTGTTGGCCATAGGTGTTTACGTCACTATGCCACGTGTGTATGAGATTGGTCAAAGCAGAGGTGATGATGTCATCTAATCAAAACTAACAGAATAATCCATGTAGAAAATGAAGTGCATATGTAGAAATAACGTGACAGAGATTTGACAAGTTAATTATATGAATAATACATGAAATTTTCTCCATGAATCACAATCATCCATGAACTTTATCCGTTGTATCAAAATGATACATTGACTCAAAAATTTGTGTCTTATCCATACATGAACTAACTTTTGTGTGTCAAAACTAATGTAACAATCCACGTGACAAACGGTGTACAAGAAAATATATATCATTTATTTTATTTTATTTCATTTTGTTTTTTGTGATATTAACTTTAGAGCACTCGATAAACTTCGAACGTTGGATTCAAAAATTAAAGCATTTGCATACAAATGCTTCAATTGAATGAGACCAATGGAAAGTGAAATGAGACGATACTTTGATAGGAATGTAAAATGCATATTTTTCTCTCCTTATTTTATGTGCTTGTAGGATTATTTTGTGTCAAAATGTACTCATTAATTTCATATTTTGATTTAGGTGGAAATTTAATGGAGATGACATAATTTGGAAGAAATAGGTGAAAATGGACCAAAGTGAAAGAAAATTAAAGTTCAAGGACTAATGTGTAAATACACAAAAGTTGTGTCGAACCTCACGATGAAGATTTGAGAGTGTTAGGAGTCAATTGGATGAGAGAAGATATCAAAGGGATGAAATATTGTCAAAGTATGATCACATATTATTTTCCAATTGAAAATGTTATGCACCGATTTTCAACCTCATATAGAGACCCCTTTTTGACATGTAAAACGATCGAATTCAAAGATGGTATCTGAAGCAAAGTTGTAACCCTTTGAGTTAAATTTACAACTCATCTTGAATAACTACAATCGGACATTAAGAGTGGAAGATATGACCAAAATATTAAAAACTGTTCGACAGAGAAAATTGCTAACACTATGTGGTCGCAAAGTGTTAATTTCTTGCAACCGCATAAACCATTACCGAGATTTTGAGGGCTGGATTTGTTTGTTCTATGCAACCGCATGACTTTTTACTATGCGGTCGCATAGAACACTGAAGACACGAAAATTCTGGTTTTCAAATTTAAGTCAAATACCTATGGAAATAACTATAAATACATATTTTAAAACCCTAGAACGCATAGAACGCCTACTAACTATTTTTCTCTCTTTTGTTCTTAGATTTTTAATGTGTAACTAATTCTTGGTGCTTGATCGAAGGATACCGAAACCTTGGAAACATTATAACTGTTAGATCCATTTATTTTCATTGTTTAATCTATATTTTCAATATTGGATGTTCTTCTGCATGTAATTTTATGGTTGCCATGCCTTATTGTTAAAAAAGCCTATTAGTTTCTCATGTATTGTAATCTATAGCTAAATTAAATTTTAAATCCGTAATTGTTTGATTTCTTTAACTTGTGAAGCACTAGGATTTGATAATTTTCTGCGATGGAGGTTATTGAATCTTAAAAAGAATGTTTAAATCGATTGAATACAACCGCTAGTGTTTGTGTTATCTAGTTCATCGATTTCTTTATTGTATAAAGCTGTTATTAAATTGAATCTTGAGTACTGGTTTGGGCTTATTTAATAATTAGGGTTAATTAGAACACTGATTTTTAACTAACTAAAATTAAGGGGAAATAGGAATTAATTCCAACTATGAATATTGAATGTGAATTGATTATTCTTTATGGATTGATGATCGGTTATAAATCTCCAATGGTGGAAGTTGACTTAGATCAATGTTCGTTTTATTGATTTAATATAACTCGTTAATTTATATTGCTATTCGTTATAAGATTGACTTCATTACAAACAAAACCCTACAATTATTGTACGAAGCATAATATATTGAATTACACACTCTTCGTGGAATCGACCCCTACTTTCACTACTACATTAGTTTTAGAGGTTAAGGTATTACTTTTGGGTGCTTGCGATAGCACACACCATGCTTGCTTGTTTTCTTTTAGCTTCTTAGCAATTTAAGGACTATGATACCTTCATAATTGTCAAAATTGTCTCTTTTTTGTTTTTTGTTCAATTCTTTTCGTTAGTTTCAATTAAATGCTCAACAACATTTTCAAAATTGATTGCTTTCTATCCATTAAAATCATCTTTTTTAAAATATTCGTATAAATTGTTCAGCAACACATATTTGGATTGAGTTTCTCATTCAATTGAAGAATTTGAAAGGTTATTATTTTAGTGTTTTATCCAACTATTTGAAGTTTATTGAGCATTCTAAAGTTAATGTCATAAATAACATAATAAGAAGAAATGTAATGAAAATTTGTGAGTCCATGTACTACAAAGTTAAGTTCATGTATGATTTTGATAAAGAGGGTAAAGTTCATGTATGATTTTGATACATGGAGTAAAGTAGATGTACCATTCGCTTAATTAACTTACCAAGTGTCCACATCATTGCCACACAGAAGGCACTCAACTTGCCACGTTAATTTTTTCGTTAATTTTTACTTATGGAAGTTAATTTGTGAGTTCTTGATGTAAAATTGAGTACATGTATGATTTCAATAAATAAGATAAAATTGATGTAATGTTCTTATAATTTAGATGTTAATGTTCCATCATAAGAGATAATATTCATGTGTAAAAAAAAAAAAAAGACCAATTTTGGGCTGCAAATGACATTTGCCAAAGAAATAATGAATGGCTGAAAATGATAATGAGTCGATCCAATTCAAGAAAGTCAGTCCCACGTCAATTAGGAGTGCATAATAATCACTCGATGTAATAAAGTAGGGTTCTCATAATCAATGGGTACACCAATGTTGCTTTCTTTGGGTCCTAAATGTTGTGTCCTATCATAGTCGATAGGTAAGTTTTGAAAATATTTTTCATAAATTAAACCTTTAAATAAAGTGATTCATATTGTATTTAATAGAAAATGAAATTGAATAACATGCATATGAGATAACGTATTAATCATTATTCTGTTTTAAGTAAATATCTTTATTTTTACTCTTCAAACTTTTAGGTTAGATACTTCCATATTATTTGACTAAGCAAGTCTAATAAGTGTACTTTTGACCGATTTCATTGCTATGATTACCTAGTCATGTAGTAATTGGAAGGAAGAGGAATCCAACTAAGTTTGAGAACACAATTACCAAGGCTGGTCTACCCTACAATGTGCATGTGGGTGTTAACAGAAATACCATAATAGTTGTCTATTATTTGGTGTACCTTACTTGCTACTTGTACTAATTCTAGTGTGTAGGGCAGTTTGAACTTTGAGCTACACGATGCGAAATTGGTTCAATCTTCCGGATAGGTATTTCACCTTTTGTTTGATGAAATCGGTTGGGTTTTTGTGTCTGAAAGTTGTTAACACTTCTTTCACGTGCGAGAAGTCAAGTTCAGTGATTGCAATATCGAGTAATATCTTGCTTGTTAGGAGATAGAAAGTTTCTAAATCACATTTTAATATAAAAAAATGAGTGCTACCCACCTTATGAAAGAAGTTAAACCCATTGTTTTAAAAAGTGTGATGAGACGTCGAAGTCAAGTTTCGGGTTAGGCGAGACTAAACGTAAAAAATGTAAAATAGCATTTTCTTATTTTAATAGTATTTTAAAATTTTAAATCAATCTAAAAATTATTTAATAATTAAAGAAAAAAGCTTAAAAACCGTAAAAAAACCGCGCCTAGATGCAACTAGACGCAAATAAATAAATAAATAAAAATAATAAAAAAAAGTTCGAGACGAAGCGTTTTGCGCGAGCTTCATGCCTAGGTGCCGTTTTTTAGTACACTGCCTAATATAGTGAAAGCAGATGTTATCATGCAGGGATGAGCATAGTGATTCATACATGAACTGACCTTCTGTTTTAGCAGCCATCGACTATATTCTCT
>CAIGRB010166270.1:16734-44589 GCA_903798255.1 Fraxinus quadrangulata
AAAAAGTGTCAATCAAAATGTATGTTGAAATATTGATGCGTTAATATATGTTTAACTTTAATTTGCAGGATCGTAATTAAACTCAAGAAAATAGAAAGAAATAAGGTAAGGAAAAAGAAAATAAAGGTGAAGATCAAAATTCAAGGCAAGTAAAATACTTTCTCCTTAAAACAATATGGTCACACAATAGTGCTAACAGACTATGACACTTGTCTCCCAAAATATAACGGATACAACTTGTGGTAAAAACACTTCAAACCACAAGCAACTATGAACTTGTAATGATAATTTTCTATCTACATGAAAATGGTTTTGAAATGACTTTTGAGAGTATTTTGCAAGAGTCTTAATGTAATGATCAATACAAAAATGATATGAGATGCATAATGGATATTCAAAGTGTCCTGTATATAGAGGAAGAAAGATTGTGAGTGAAGTGTCGCACCCCAAACTCAGAAAGATTTGCCAAAGGTCACAACATTTGCTGTCCCTGGCCTCTCGCTCGAGTGACAGTGACACATTTTCATCAGAACTTTTCTTGTTCATTTGTCGCTCGAGCGATAAGCGAGCGATAGAGTTAGCCATTTTTCCAGTCCGTATATCATCTTTCCTATCCAACTTTGGACCACAATTTTTCATTCATCCGGAATTAATTTTGAGATTCCAAATATACCACGACGATCTACTCGACGAGTAGAACAAGTTAGTCTATTTATACTTATAATTTTGACTATTGGTTTAAATCTGAATATTTTGTTAAAGTTGACACGAAAGTCATTTTTTCATACTTAACTAAATTTTATTTTCATTTTCTAAACCAAATTTCAATAATCTCCCACATGAATGAAAATTCAAATATGCTCATGCTATGCAGAAATATGATGCATTGTAGAAAGAGAAAGTAGAAAAACAGTACATCAGCTAAGATAGCTTCCGGCCTTGAACCTTCCTTAGTGAAATACTATCGAATTTACTAGGCTAATTGGTGAACATGATGTTTTGAACCATTCAACTATTGATTTAAACCAAGATAATTATACTCACAGAGATGTCTTTCCTAAATCGTTCATGGTTCTCATCACTTGGCTCATTTTGACCTTGAACTACTCTTAAGTTTCATAAGTGATTAGAAAATTTCAGAATTAGAACAATTTTCATTGAGGGGGTTCCACCTCACACTTACATAGGAGACCTCATATAAAGAGTATTCTAACATACTCCACTAAACTTAATCAAGATATGTGAATCATTAAAATGATATCTTAACATTAACATTTTATAGAAAACTCTTTAATAATCACATGAATGAGTTAGGAAACATTTTCTCAAGTGCTTCATTGAATTTTCATAGCTTAGTTATCCTCCTTAACCAAGATCTTGGAATCTCAGTTAATAATGTAGGGTTACCATTACAAAGATCCTTACGTAGTAGACTTTAGTCTCATTCCTTTCGAAATGAAATGTACTTGATCTCTTGATAAACATTTAGTAAGTAGATACGTGATGTTTTCTTTTGACTTCACATAATATATGGAGATGATACTATTAGAGGGCAGTTGTTTAATGGTATTGTCTCTAGATATATATGTCTAGACTTACCATTATACATGCTGCTTTGAGCTCTTCCAATAGTCGATTGACCATCACAATGTATACTAATTGCAGATACCAGCTTAGGCCAACATGAAATATATTACAAGAAGTTACAAAGCCATTTTGTTTCTTCTCCAACTTTGTCCAAAGCAATAAACTCTGATTTCATAGTTGATCGAACTATATACGTTTGCTTTGTTGATTTCCATAATATAACAGTTTATCAATGGTAAAAGTAGATTTAGAACCTTTTATATAAGATATCCAATTCGCATCACAATACACTTCTAATACCGCGGGATATTTTGTGAAGTGTAATCCATATGTTAAAGTATGTTTTAAGTACCTAAGAACTCTTGTTAAAGCCTTCCAATTATCATGATTTGGATTACTTATGAATCTATTAAATTTATTCACAGCAAATGCTATGTTCATTTGAATGCAGTTTGTAATATACATAAAATTGTTTATAACCTGTGAATACTTTAGTCTTACTTTAGTCTTTAGTTGTGACACATATTCACCTGTATTTTTTACTAAGTGTAAACTTGTGTCAATATGAATTTTCGCAGGACTTTCATCAAGTACATTATACTTTTTAAGTATACTTTCAATATAGTGAAATTGGGAAAGTATAATTTTTTCTAATGTTCTAGATATCTTAATTCCTAATATTACATCAGCCACACCAAAATCTTTCGTATCATAATATTTTGTTAACATTCTCTTGTATTTAGCATTATTTCATGACTATTGGTTATTATCGACATGTCGTCTATATATAGACGTACAATCACGTAGGCCTTTGGTGTATATTTAATGTATACACACTTGTTACATGTGTTTATCTTAAACCTATTAGACAATATTATTTTGTCAAATTTTTGATACTATTGTTTAGGAACTTGTTTCAATCCATACAAGGATTTAACTAGTTTACAAATCTTTTGTTTGTGGTTAGGATGGACAAATTCTTCGGGTTGTTCTATGTATATCTCATTTTCTAACTCAGCTTTTAGGAATGTCGTATTTACATCAATTCGATGAATCTAAAGGTTATGTAATGCTGCAATAACAATTAACAACCTTATTGAGATGATTCTAGTTATTGGTGAGTAGTTATCAAAGAAATTAAATCCTTTTTTTGTCTATATCCATTGACAACCAATATAGCCTTATATTTATCAATGGATCAATCAGGTTTTAGTTTCCTTTTGAAAAATTCATTTACACTCTAAAGACTTGTTTCCAGGAGGTAAATCAACTAAATCCCAAATATGGTTTTACATTGTAAAAATTATCTCACTTTTGATAGCTTCTTTCGTTGTAGACATTGTTTCATCGAAAGTCTTTGGTTCATTTTCTACCATATATGTTAGAAAATCTGGACCAAATGAAGTAGATAGTCTAGCTCTTTTACTATGCATTGGTTCTTCCTTATTTGAAATGTCATTTGTAGTATCATATGTTCTTTTATTTGAACTTGCATTTTCCTTATTTCTATATGGAAAAATATTCTCGAAAAATGATGCATTTCTCGATTCGATTATTGTTCCTTCATGTACATCTTGAATTACAAATTTATGTACAACGAAAAGATAAACACTACTATTATCGGAGTACCCAATAAATATACAATCAATCGTTTTAGGACCAATATATACTTGTTTAGCCTTAAGTACTTTAACTTTAGTCAAATACCTCCACACTTTCAAGTATTGATAAGAAGGATGATGACATTTGCACAGTTCATATGTAATTTCTTCCATTTTCTAAAGGGATATCTTATTAAGAATGTAATTTGCCGATAGAATAGATTTTCCCTACAAGTTCTGAGTAAGAATTGAAATTATCAACATTGAGTTCATCATCTCCTTAAGAGTTTGATATTTGAGTTCAGTTACACCATTTAATTGGGGTGAGTAAGGTGTCGTTGCTTGATGAATGATTCCATTATTGGAATAATATTCTTCAAACGGCCACGTATTTACCACTTTTATCACTACGAATACATTTTATTCGTTTATTAAGTTGATTTTCAACTTTTGTCTTATAATATTTAAAGATATCTAAGCGTTCGTCTTTATTTCGTAGTAGAAAGATATAACAATACTTTGTACATTCATCAATAAAAGTTATAAAATATTTTTTACTACTTTTGATTTGAACAAATTTCAAGTCACATATATCACTATATATTAACTCTAAAGATATCACGTTCCTTTGAATTGAGTGAAAATGTGTTTTGGCTAACTTTACCTCAATACATACTTCACACTTATGATTAAGATAAATCTTAAGCGCTGAAATTAAATTTTGATACATAAGTTTGCACATAGATTTGTAATTGACGTGTCCTAATCAACTATACCATAAACAAAACAATTCAAGCATATAATTATAATATAAAGTTTTATTTATAATGCTTTGTTTCGGTACAATTTTAAGAATGTTCATTTTGAACATTCTATCACATATGTATCCTTTACCAATATACATCTTATTCTTAGTGAGTACAAATTTATTGGATACAAATACAAGTTCAAAGCCATTTTTTGCTAAGTAGAGACCCTGATACAAGATTCTTATGAATATTCGGTACATGTAGGACATTGTTGAGGACGAGCTCTTTATCGGATGTCATCTTCAAAGTTACTTTCCCCTGTCCTTCAACTTTAGAACCTCAACATTCATTAGAGCGATGCTCGACTTTTCCACAATTGTAATAGTTACCTTTAAATTTCTTACCATTCTTAGAGTAGTCTCTTTTTGGTATAACACCAGAGATCTTACGTTTCTTATTAACAACTTTCGAACTAGTTTCAACAAAATTTACTCTAAGTTGAACAATAAATTTTCTTTCGGTGTTTCTGTTGTCTTCATCGATCCTCAAATGAATTATCAATTTCTCCAAATTCACCTCCTTTGCTTTTTTGCTTGATATAGTTCTTGAAATCTCTCCACATAGGAGGGAGTTTCTCAATAAAACAATATTGCTTCGCAACGACAACAAAAACAACTTGTGGTAGAAGTACTTCAAACCACAAGTAACAATGAACTTGTAACGATAATTTTCTCTCTATAAGAAAATGATTTTATAATGACTTTTGAGAGTATTTTGCAAGAGTTGATGTAATAATCAATGCAAAAATGATATGGGACGCATAATGGATGTCCAAAGGGTCTTATATATAGAGAAGGAAATGTTGTGAGTGAAGTGTCGCGGCACAAACTCAGCAACATTTGCTAAATGTCGCAGCATTTGCTATCGTTAACATGTCGCTGGTCTCTCACTCAAGCGACGTGACAACNATTTATTGGATACAAATACAAGTTCAAAGCCATTTTTTGCTAAGTAGAGACCCTGATACAAGATTCTTATGAATATTCGGTACATGTAGGACATTGTTGAGGACGAGCTCTTTATCGGATGTCATCTTCAAAGTTACTTTCCCCTGTCCTTCAACTTTAGAACCTCGACATTCATTAGAGCGATGCTCGACTTTTCCACAATTGTAATAGTTACCTTTAAATTTCTTACCATTCTTAGAGTAGTCTCTTTTTGGTATAACACCAGAGATCTTACGTTTCTTATTAACAACTTTCGAACTAGTTTCAACAAAATTTACTCTAAGTTGAACAATAAATTTTCTTTCGGTGTTTCTGTTGTCTTCATCGATCCTCAAATGAATTATCAATTTCTCCAAATTCACCTCCTTTGCTTTTTTGCTTGATATAGTTCTTGAAATCTCTCCACATAGGAGGGAGTTTCTCAATAAAACAATATTGCTTCGCAACGACAACAAAAACAACTTGTGGTAGAAGTACTTCAAACCACAAGTAACAATGAACTTGTAACGATAATTTTCTCTCTATAAGAAAATGATTTTATAATGACTTTTGAGAGTATTTTGCAAGAGTTGATGTAATAATCAATGCAAAAATGATATGGGACGCATAATAGATGTCCAAAGGGTCTTATATATAGAGAAGGAAATGTTGTGAGTGAAGTGTCGCGGCACAAACTCAGCAACATTTGCTAAATGTCGCAGCATTTGCTATCGTTAACATGTCGCTGGTCTCTCACTCAAGCGACGTGACAACTTTCATCATAACTTCTCTCGCTCACTTGTAGCTAGATTGTCGCTCGAGCGATGAGCGAGCGATAGAGTTGGTCATTTTTCCAACCCGTATATCATCTTTACCATCCAACTTTGGACTGTAACTTCTCATTCATCCGGAATTAATTTTGAAATTCCAAATATACCATGACGATCTACTTGACGAGTAGAATAAATTAGTCTATTTATATTCATCATTTGACTATCGAATCAAGTCCAAATATTTGATTAAAGTTGACACAAAAGTCGCTTTTCCATACTTAATTAAATTTTATTTTTATTCTTTAAGCCAAATTCCAACTGTATAAATATTTGGGTGTACAAATAGTTTTATTCTAATAAGAATTTGTAGAGTCATGCTCTAAACTCAGCTATGTAGTTGAGTAGAGGAATCCCACAACATTTGAGGAAGTCCAAACAAAGATAGAGTATGTGTGGGCCCTAGTAAGATAATATAGAGTTTGATTGAATGTTTTACGATAGTTGTGATGATTGTACGTGGATCATAATGATTATATTATATATGAGAAATTTTTATATAAAACTAGACTCTTTTTGTTCTTATTCAATTAATGTTTATTGTATATATTATGCATCATGATGCTCTTTCCACTATAACAACTAGCGTTCCTCTCCTTCCCACCATTGCCGTACGATCGACTTAGGCCTTGTAGAAGGGCTCAATCGAGTTACCCCCGTGCCATTTTGGGAGCATGGCCTAACACTAGCACGATTCAGTCGATTGATCTGCTACAACTAGATCACCTAAAATATCTAATTTGAATATTCTGACTAGATAATCCTAACACGATAGTTATAACTAATTTTCTTGACTAGGTGTATGATGATACTCATTGAACAAGGAAACAAATAGAGGGCGAGTCAGAATATTTTAGCACACCAATCAAGCTATCTACGTTTCCGCCTGTACACATGGGGGAAGAATAACACAAATATTCCATTAACAATTGAGTTGAATTTTGAACCTAAGCCTCCTTCTGGGGAAAACTTATTAATGGTTTAATTTTATAATAAATAGAAATATGTGGTGAATAACATTTATGGTCCATTAAAATATGTCACTGAAAACGAAGTTCAATAATTCACAAATGATTCATAAATTTGGGCAAAAGAAAGGTAAATAAATTCAACATTATAATCCGTCCGTTCGTAGCTCCTGGGAATGAGGTGAGATTTGGTGATTTCTAGTGAATCAAGAAAAGTCTCTTGTTGTGAACTATGAAATTGGAAGCAAAGTCTATCTTGAACACGTTTCTATATATTTTCTGTACAAAACAGTAAAATATCCTTTTTTTTTGGTCACACCTACCCATTATTACTTGATATACCATGAAATGCTAAGGAAGAAGCAAGGAGAAAGACTAATATTAGTCAATTTTATCATGCTAACTTTGTAAGAAATATTAAAAGAGATTAGAAAATGAGATTTGTTATATTTTCGATTGAAGAACTACATTTACCGTAATGAACCGAGTTCAGATATTTTTTAAAAAAAATTCTCTTGAATAAATAAATTTTTTACAATTCACTACAATTTGACTTGTCAAAATTTTATTGAAGGTACAACAAAAATAAGACGAGATATGGACTCCAACGAACTGTTAAAACATTAATAGTTTATCAACATATTTGGTATAAAGTTAATTATCTAATATTCAATAATGAGATGATCCTTAGTTTGAAGAGAGAGATTTTGTCAGCACCTTTCAAAAATATGAAGAATAAATCGAACTTCCGACAAATAAAAAGATATATACAAATAAAAAGATATATATACAAGTTGTCAAGTTGGGGGAACAAATGAAAATTAATGAGTTTTTAATTAATGGTTAGGTAATGCTACTTCTTATCTATAATTTTTATTACTTAGAACTGCATAAACAATGTCAAAATGTATACTTAAAAAAGAATCTTTAAAACTCCACAAGCCTAAATAATGCAATTTTAATCATTCTATAGGGTGAAGTAACGAAGCATAAAGAACGATTAATGCATAGAAGATATTGTGATTGTGATGAGAAAATTTCTAGTCTTTTTCGGAATATGAAGTACTCATTATCCCTACCCAATATTTAATTAACAAGTATATTATTTTTATATTGAAGTAGTTTTTAACATGGATAAATGCTAAACATATCGATAAATAGTGACAATATGTTCTTCATTTGGTGCTCAAGAATCTTTTTTCCTAAATTTTTTACGGGGCTTCAACTTAAAGGAATTCTAAGTCCAACAAGTGATATCAGAGTCATTTCAGAGCATATATAGAAGACAACGCCATGCTTATTTAAATGCTATTGATTGTGCGTGCACCATGATTATGTATTACTTTGTGCATGGAAGATTGTTCAATACATAATAGTCCATAGTTAAAAACTCTGGGGGACAAATAAAAGAAAAAAAAAATTGAGTCTAGGCCCCAACCCTTCGCCCTTGATTAAAAGGTTGTCTAAAATGATCTTACTATATGTACGTCATGAATTATATTATGAGTTACATAATGTTATATGACATTTTAACAGCTGTCAGTTTAAAATATAATTAACTTTTTCATCAAATTTTTTTTCTCAACGTCATATTACGTAACCACTTATATACAAT
Organism: Fraxinus quadrangulata; assembly: GCA_903798255.1. NCBI lineage: Eukaryota > Viridiplantae > Streptophyta > Magnoliopsida > Lamiales > Oleaceae > Fraxinus > Fraxinus quadrangulata. The sequence continues at coordinate 25,071 of CAIGRB010166270.1, forward strand.
TTTAATGTATAAATAGCAAAATCCAATCTAAAATATCTTGTTTGAGAAAAATAGTCGAACGGTAGATTTTAGGTCATCCCTAGAAAAGTCAGGGACGGTCTTTTCTTGTTAACTACAAAATTGGAAGCAAAGTCGATCTTGAACACGTTTCCATACATAGTTACTGTAGCCAACATCTTTAGGAAAATGCACCAGTCTTTTTTTCAACACACCGACCTAATTTCTTTTAATGTGGTTTAATTTCAAAACAATGTATAGTAAAAGATGAGGAAGAAGCAATGAATATGGTAGGAAAAAAAGCATCTCATGTAATTTTTATCTACTCTTTACTTTCTCACGTCAAAAGATATTTGAAAATCGGGTTTTCCTTTTGGTTGATTCTCTCTCACATGTTTCCAACATTATTAGGTTGAATTACGACGACATTTATAATAATGAAAACCTAGGACTTGATTTTATCTAATAATTATCATCATTTTTAGTATTTATATTGCTTTCATTGTCATAAATCACCCATTTTGGTTTACTTCATAAAATTGTCCTTTAAAAGTTAACCAACATCAATCACCTTGGCTTGAGGTAGCGATCCCAACATAAACTTGATAAATAGCTAGTCGAATACCTTTATGTCAAAAATAACAAGAACAAATTAACATTGAATTTGATCCCAATTTTTTTCAAAATACATTTTTCTCTCTTTTTTTTTTTTTTTTCCATTTTTAACTACACATTTTTCATTAACCTATTATCTCAAAATAAATTTTACATAAAAAAAAATAGGGTTCAAAGAAAAATATAAATTGGACATATCACCATCACGAATGTGAATATTTTAGAATAGACCATTTTGAAAAGATATAACCTGGTTCCTGTGATGCATGATTGTTGTATTATTACTACATACTCCATTAGATAATCTTAGAAATCTTGATTGAATGATGAACGGTCCCTATTTTATTTCCATCTTTTCACAGTATCCTACCTTTTTTACTACAATCAATATGATGCTCCTTTATTTCTCGCAATCCTTTGGAATTTTGTGATCATTTTCTGAGAATTTTACGTTTCTCTTTATTGTGAAATAACAATAACGCTGTCAAAAAAGAGGTCGATCCCTCCGAGCTCGTAATAATTTTTGTCCTTTCATAAAATTGAGGGATAATTGCAGTTGGGATTTCAAACCTTTCAAACAGTTATAGACTTTTCCCTAATCTTTCAATCGTTGCTGTCGTCATCCCAAACATTTCAAATCGTAACAGTTGATGCCTCCAATGGACAGTTTCCATTTGATATGTCGTTAGTTGACCAAAAAAATTAATTTTGACCATATTTTACTCACTTTTAAAAGGGTAAAATAGTAATTTTATATTTTTACCATAAAATAATTAAAAACTTAAATCAAAACCAAAAAAATAAAATAAAATAAAATAAAGGAAAAACTATCTTCTTCATCAACCCCCAATCTCCACCAATTTGTTCTCGCGGTCGATGGAGATTGCGATGGTCGATAAAGAAGTGATGCAGCAAGTTGAGTCATTAAAGATAATTTTTTTGCTCTCAATTATAATCTCAAATGAAATTACGGTTTGCATCTTACCCCCATTAGACTGACCATTATGTTTTTAAGAATAAATTGGTGGCAGTGGTCGATGGAGATAGCAATGGCGATGATGGTGGTCGGTGGCAAATTTCTAGTTTTGGGTTGAGGGGGTTGGGGGTTGATGAAGAAGATAGTTTTTCCTTTTTTTTTAAAGGTGTTTGATTTAAGTTTTTAATTATTATATGAGAAAAATATTAAATTACTAATTTGCCTTTTTAAAATTGATTAAAATGTGGTCAAAATTAATTTTTTGGGTTAACTAACGACAGATTAGATAGAAACCGTTCATTGAGGCCTCAACTGTTATGATTTGAAATGTTTGGGGTGACGGCTGCAACGATTGAAAAGTTAGAAAAAATCTGCTACTTTTTGAAAGGTTTGAGACTTCAACTGCAATTATTCCTAAAATTGAATGAAAAGACCAAAATCAGTCTTATCCGATCTAATTCAAGTCAATCCATATCGGTTAATGGATTGATTTACCTTAGTGTACGATCAACAAAAAAATTATTGTCCAACCCAATGACTCATGACAGATGAAATATTTTATAATAACATAATTAAAAGATGAAAGTAAAATTAAAATAGCAGATAGTCTTTCTTTCAAAATAAAATGTAATTTGCAAATGCATCAATGATTTTTATTTTTATTATTTTTTCAAAATTTCCAATTATGACTCAATATGAAAGCATATTAAATTTTTAAAAAATATGACAAAATAAAACGCAATGAACTAGAATAGACTAGCTTGGTTCGAAATATTAGGGGCCGTTCTCTTTGTGTTTCAGTTTTGTGTTTTGAGTTTTGAATTCATTTTGAATTTTGTGTTTTGGGGGTGTATTTTGAGATTGTTAAAAATGTGTTCTTTTTTACATTTTCAAAAATTGTTTTCGAAAATAAAAAAAGGAAAACGTGTTCTCTCTCTCTCATCTTCTCTCTCTCTTTCTCTATGTCCCTTGTTTCCCTTGTTTTCAAGTTTGTTTCCCTTGTTTTCAAGTTTTTCGTGGGATTGGCTTGAAAACGTCCAAAACGATGATTTTATCGTTTTGTGTTTTGTGTACAAATTTTTTTTCGTTTTCAAAAACGCGTTTTCGAAAATAGGAAAGAGAACGCGTTTTCACTGTTTTGAAAAATCGAAAACAGAAAACGACCCAAAACGGCCAAAGAGAACGGCCCCTTAGTGGTTCTACATGTCAGCTACAAAAAAGGAACAAGGCTTGAACCATGTTTTTAAATGGGCCAGTTAAAAGTCAAAATAAATACGGATCGATCAGTTGAACGAGACCCTCCACCTTTAACACCCCTACATCTCGCATCTAGTGTTAGAAAATAAATAAGAGTAATTTGAAAGGTCATCTCAATTAATTTGTAGCTTTCCAAATAGAGATGCGCATTATGAATGAATAAGTGATCACTCAATTATCTTTTTGACCGACTAGTCAGCCAGCCAGCCCTACACATATTTGTCATTTTCAACCTGTCACTTATGCCTCCGTTTGGTAGCTTTTAAAAATTGTTTTTTTTTTTTTCTTTGTGGAGAAAATATATTATTTTAGAATAATGATTTTTTTTCCAAAAAATGTATGATTAAAAATTAAAAAAACATTTTTGGATTTATGTATAAAATATTTTATTTTGTGAATACAAAGTTAAAATGAATTTGAGAAAAAATGAATTTTGAATAAATAAATGGCAAATATGGGCTATAATTAAAACCACAAAACTTGATAAATGGCTGTTGACCGGTAACTTCTTAGTATATTATTAAATTACAAGAAAATGTAATTAATTATATATTTTTTAATCCAGATCTTTATTTATGGATTGATTACGTATATCATTGAAATTAATATTATAATTAAATGCCAAAACGTATGTGATTTTTTTAATATAATTACCGTAAAGTTTGTTTATTGTTATGACTACGAGACAGCTACATGCGTCAAAGTTACAAATTGATACCAAATTTATCATTATAATTTCATAATCAGGCCTCAATCACAAAAATGTACAAGTCTTAGATATTTTTACGCGTTCTTCGTATATCTAATTTTAAAAATATAAGGTTCGTTTTATAATTTTAGTCACCACCATTCTTGCTCTAGTAAGGATGGATTCAACATCGGACTATTATGTGTAAAAAAAATTTACACATAAATTATTTTAGTTAATTAATTTTTTTTATGCCCATACAAACTTCAAATGGATTAGGAGGGGATTGGGGTAAAGTCGAGATCTGTCACTCTAAATCCGTCACTGGTCCTAATATACTTATAACCTATCATTTATTCCAACATCGAAACACCTACACTACGAAGACCTTTCTTCCATTAGTTGTAGAGACTCTGCCTCGAGATGCAACGTCATGTCATTTAGCGAATTTATAGAGTCCAACTGTTAATTTTAACAATCACTCGGCTATTTGTTGATAACAACGTTGTATGTTATTTAAAATTCAATGTCTAAAAAATTGTAACAAGTGATTTAATTTTAGGATCCTTTGACGATTTAAAGAAGAAATCGATACTTTTGTGCTGATTATACATTTATAAAAATATTTCAAATCAATTTATTCCTCTTCAAAAGTCAAGAACCAACTTGCCTTGAAGACAATGGATTGGCTACTAGTGTAATTCTTCCTAAAATAAAAGTATTCAAACATAGGCTTAGAGCTTGTTTGGGTAGATTTTATGAAAATCAAAATTTTCTAAATTAATATTAACTAATAATTCTTCAAAAAGGGTAATACTATTTATAGTTAGTGACTATAGCAATCATTTTATTTAAGACAACGAAATTATGGAAATTTAATATTTCAAATAACAAATTGCTGCGGAAAATGAATGTTACACTTGCTCACTTTAAATAACATTAAACTTTTTTCTCCCGAGGTCTAAAATACCTAGGAAAATAATAATAGTATATGTATTGTAGGCTGACTCACTCAGTTATACCGACTCACTGTATAAACACCCATCTCTTCCCCTTCTCTCTCTCTCTCTTTTATGCTACATACATACAAACCGACGACAAACTCCCCTCTGGCACACAAAAAGATTCCCCCTTTCTTTTCCTTTTCTTTTTCCCAATCTCATCTTTTTCTCCAACCCTAAATATTTTTCACCCCAATTTCGATTATGCCTTCTTTCTCGATCTAATTTCATTCTTGATTTTTACTGTAAATTAAATTTGATGGGTTGTGCCAGCTCAAAGCTCGATGACTTACCGGCGCTGAATTTGTGCCGGGAGCGTTGTACCTTCCTAGACGAAGCCATACACCAACGCTACGCCTTGGCTGAAGCCCACGCGGCTTATCTTCACTCTCTTAAGGACGTCGGGTTTTCGCTCGATCGATTTTTCAATCAAGATACTAATGGTTCCAATCCTGGACCGTCTCCGCCGGTTCTCAACCTTCCTGCTCAACGGAAAGGTGACCTACCTGAACCTTCTGGTTCACCGCCGGAAAAGATTCACCACCTTCACTCTCACTCCGACTCCGGTTCGCATCTTCGCTTTCACTCTGACTCTGAAGACGAAGAGGATTCCGGTTCTGAATCACTACATCATCATGATGCGCCGTCCCAGGTTCATCCGTATGGTGGTCCCATTGGTTATGAAACTTTTCAGGGAGGTGGCAGCTTTATGAATGAAAATTATATGAAGAAGCAACCGACACCGTCTGTAGTGTATGAGCAACGGCCGATGATCCCAGAAACTATACATATGGGTGAATCTTCTACTTCCTCTTCATATCCTTACGCAAATAATATTCAGAACCCATCTTCGTCTCCTTATTATAATAATAATAATAATATCGATAATTACGGCAATTATCCGAATATGGGTGCTGGAGGTGGATTTTTGGGTTCTTCGTTACCACCGGCGCGTTACAACGGCTTTTCATCTCCGCCTGATGGGGCAGCTTCTACGTCGAGTTCAAAACCGCCACCACCTCCACCGCCACCGCCACCACCAAGTAGTTCGACCTGGGATTTTCTGAACCCGTTCGATACCTTTGAGAAGTATTATACGTCTTACACGCCAAGCATAGACTCGAGGGAAGTGAGGGAGGAAGAGGGAATACCTGATTTGGAAGATGAGGATGATGAAGTCGTGAAGGAAGTTCACGGAAATCAGAAGTTTGTGGATAGCGGAAGGAGTAGTTATTCGAAAGCAGGAGCAGCTGGAGCGGCCAATGAGGTGGAGGATGAGAGGGTGCAGAACGATGATGAGTTAAGGTACAAGGCAAAGGCAAGCGCCGGGATGGAGAGTGATCCAGTGGAGTATGAAGTGCATATGGTGGATAAAAAGGTGGTTGATAATGAGGACAGTTCGAAAGATCGGGGAAATGTGGCTGGATTTAAGGCGCGGGGTGGTTTCAAGGTTGATTCTGAGGTTGTGAAAGAAATTCAGGTTCAATTTGTGCGAGCTTCAGAATCTGGAAGCGAACTTTCTAAGTTGCTTGAGGTCGGGAAGCTTCCCTATAAGCACAAACATGGTGGCCATCATGGTAAAGATTATATATGTGTGTGTGTGTGTGTGTATTTATTTATTTTTCTTATCTCTGCAATTGATATACAGATATTTAATGCTTAGTTGTATTACTTCCAGAATAAATTTCTCTTTTGTTGTTTATCTGCAAAGAATTAATTGATATACAATTAATTAATTTATTACATGGAGGCCTTGTTTTCTTGTAATTTTGTAGTGGAAAATCAAGCTCGAGTATATTTGACCTGCTTTGATATCTCCTTAATGTTTAAACTTATGGCTATTTTGGGGGCAGTTTCTTCCAAGATATTGCACATGCCTGGGGTAGCGTCACAAACATTGACTTCCAGAAGCTCAGATAATGAAAATGCTGATCCCAACTTAGATGATCAAGTTGTGGGTTTAGGCTCTGGAAACATTTCTTCCACTTTGCATAAGCTGTACCTGTGGGAGAAGAAACTGTATGAAGAAGTGAAGGTACACTGATAATTCCTGTAATTGACCCCATGTTCTGTTATTTGTATTTCTGCAACTAATGTCCTCTGCATTAGTTGCTCCATTAATTATGTACCAACTATATGTCAACCTCTTTTTGAAGCTCGTTAGTTATTCACATGGATCTCCAGATTCCATTGACATAAGATTGATATTCTATGGCTTTGTTTAATCAGATTAATCTGTCATAGAACTTTTGTAGACTAGTGAATACTGAAACCGTAATCTTGTCAGTTGATCGTTGAGCATAGGTCTCTGACGGGGCTCTATTTTCTTATGTCCTTGTGTGTGGGCACAGTGGAGTTAAAATATGTTTATCACATTTAGATCACCGACCTAAAAGTTTAACTAGTAGAGATGCAACTGCTTTGTCTTATGTATACTCATCTTTTGCAGGTTGAGGAGAAAATGAGGGTCCTCCATGATAGGAAGTCACATAAACTGAAGCGTTTAGATGAAAGGGGTGCCGAGGCTCAAAAAATCGATGCAACCAGAGCTCTAGTTAGGAGTCTATCCACAAAAATTAGAATTGCGATTCAAGTTGTCGATAAAATCTCAGTGAAGATAAACAGTTTGAGGGACGATGAGTTATGGCCGCAGCTAAATGAATTCATTCAAGGGTATGTGGATCTTATGACCTTTTCGCAAACTGTGTATTAAGTTGCTCCCAAGTTTGAACTTGGTGTCTGCATACTGCATTATGTTTGTATTGCATTTTTTTTCACATTTTTATGAACTTGATTGATGCATATATTTATGAAGTGATATGTTGACACCCATAGGATCTGTTCTCTTGTTAACCTTATACCGAATCTCATCTATGTCCATGTAAGCATAGAAGACTTTGTTTCACCCCCTACTACCCTCCCGCACTAGAAAATGTCTTTTGAGGTGTGAAGCACAAATTATTGGTCTTGGAAATGTTGATCTTCACCTCTGAAGTAAGATTGTGAGGGTCTCATCCACAAGGAATTGCATTTCCCACTGCTAAGACCAGTCATAGCAACACCATAGTTTTGTAAGGGACAAAAGATTTCCAAATGAATTTGAATCCAACATCAACAACCTTTTGTCTTCTTGAGAAGGTTTCAAGTAAATTATCTTTGAGGATGATCCGTAGAGGGGACAAATCTGAAATCTTTCTATTTGTCTAGTTGCCGCAGAACTGAAAGTTCCTATCCAATTTTCCATTTTCAGAGATCGAACTAACAAAATATACACGCACATTTTTAAGCATAGACAGATCATTTAGCCCCTGTTTGACTCTTTATTTCAAAAATCTTTTATTTCTTATACTCATTTTCAACCATATATTCACAAAATAAGATATTTTGCTGTAAACCAAAATTTTTTCCTACTTTTTATTCACACATTCTCCAAAAAAATCACTATTCAAAACGTGATCTTCCTCCTATTTCTCTTTATAATGGCCATCAAACAGGGGCTTAGTCTAGAAAATGAAGAAGCAAGGGAACAAAAACCTCTGACCTTTCTCCCAGAAATAAATGTCTGAAATTTGAATTTAGAAGAATGAGGCTTGTTCTGATTTCCTATGAGCTAAGTGTATAGTAAGCCTGGAGGTTCCTTATTGCTTAAGGTAAAAGTATGACTATACGGCTTTGGACAGTCAAGTGTTAAAATGGATTTGTGTGTGGATGCTGGAGCAGAGGCATGGTACCTGGAAGTTTCGACCTTTTCAAGTTTATGTGCCTAAGGTGGAATGGCTTTTGGTAAGGTTTATGGTAGAGAAGCTAGAGGAATTTGTTGTAGGTATTTATGTATGTAACTAGTTATGTACCTTACCCAATTTTGTTGAAAACACGGCTCAGTTTGTTGTTGTATTTCGGTATGTAACCATGTTAGGTGGACTTGGCTTTGGGTGTTGGAGACAAGTATGTGTCCAAGAGTTGCATTAGTAAAAAAATTTATAGCCTTCTGTTTAAATGGAGGATTGATATGCTATTTATATTTCCTTCTATTTAGTGTTGAGCATGTGTACTTGAACTGTAATGGAACAGTTCATGTAACAATGGTTTGTCAAATTTCTGATGGAAATAGGATGATTAAAGAAAAAGATGAAGAGGAATTGTTTGGACTTTCACCAAAAAATATTGCGCTTTATTTACTTGTATGATTAACCCTCTCTATTCTAGGTTTTGAAGACTATATAAAAGCTTTAGTTGATAAACTTATCTTGTTGCCTTGAGCATACTTATATCAAAATGAGTATAGTATATATGACTGATTATTAACATCAAATTAACCATCATACAGCATTGAGAACAATAAATTAAAAGGCATAGGGAAGCCAAATTAGTTGCCATATGAATCCAATTTACTATATCATCCTCTCATGTATGGGGGCATGCAGTGAGAGTACTTGGTGACAAATTTTGTCTCTATTATTGTTTTCAGTCTCTCTCATTTAATATTTTCTTGCCTTTTGCTCCAGGTTAACCAGGATGTGGAAATCCATGCTTGAGTGCCATCATAATCAATGTCAAGCAATCGAAGAAGCCAAACGGTTAGATGCCATTGCATTACGCAAGAACTTCAGTGATGCTCATTTGGAAGCCACTCGACAGCTTGAACATGATCTCATTAATTGGACTCTAAGATTCTCTTACTGGATTGGTGCCCAAAAGGGTTATATTAGAGCATTGAATAGCTGGCTTATGAAATGTCTCCTTTATGTTCCTGAAGAAACACCTGATGGAATAGTTCCCTTTTCCCCTGGTAGGATTGGTGCTCCTCCAGTGTTCGTAATATGTTTCCAGTGGTCCCAATCATTGGAGGGAATTTCTGAGAAAGAAGTGGTTGATTCAATGCGAGATTTTGCCACAAGTGTGCTTCAGCTCTGGGATCGAGATAAGTCGGAAATGAGACAAAGGATGTTAGCAAACAAGGATGAGAGGAAAGTTAAGGGCCTGGAGAGGGAAGACCAGAAGATACAAAAGGAGATTCAGGCATTGGACAAAAGAATGGTTCTGATCTCTGGGGACAACAGTGGTATGCCATTAACTGGACGTGTTGTGTATCAGAGTGAGACCAGCAAAAGTGGTAGTCTTCAGGCGAGTCTGCAACATGTTTTCAAGGCCATGGAGAAGTATACTTCTGACTCTTTGAAAGTCTATGAAGAGCTTTTACAGCGCATTGAAGAGGATCATCTTGCTCGAGTGCGTGAACAAGTTTCCTAGTGTTAACTTCTAGATGAAATCTGAATGATGTATGTTTGGGGGGCGACTTTTATTTACTATGTCCAGATTGCAGTACTAGTAAAAGCCACAAAGGTATGAGATTCAGGCTTGTCAAATTGGGACAGTGGATGCAAGAATTTCTACCTCCACATTAAACTTCTCCATCACGTATCTTGTGGTGAAATATTTGCTGGCAATCAGTTTCTTTCATCCAATGAGGGACGATATGTATTTGTCATTGATGCAACTCAACAAAGAGGTTACAGTTGTGAAGATGAAACATTGTTACGAGATATTAAAGTAGCTGATTTTCTCAAAGAGCAGAAGACGGGTCAATGGGATTTTTAGGGGCAAAGGTAGCTAATTCCTCTTGATTCACCAAACTTTGTTCCTAAAGATCCGTCTCTCATTGACGTTGAATCTAATTAGCAGGACTCATGTGACTGTTCCTAGCCATGGGGTCCGTTGTTGATGGTTACGATGTATATTCCATTTGCTACCTAATTAGAAAAGATGTGCAAATTTGAGGCTACGTGCTGTGAATGGTTTCACAAGCTTCACAGGAAGTTGGCCTAATCTCGTGATCTCAAAAGTAAGCGAGGATGGTTATTTGTAACGAAAATATATGAGATTGCTTTGCTGCTCGGATACTTGATTCATGATCACTACACTAGCAGGAGAAACCATTCTTTCAGTTCTGAACCACAAGAAGCGAGCAGGTGAGGCAGTCCCTCAATTTTTTTGCATTATCATCACTTGCTCCGATGCAAGCGTGGACTTTTATTAAACGGTAGTGATACCCAGAAATCTGGTTATGCGTGAGTATAAATTGAAAAGAGTTACTTTATTCAAATTGTTGTACAGGAACCTTTGTTACTGTTTGAGAGTGTATTTGAAGCTTGAATTCTTTTGTTAGTCAAGAAATTGTGAATGAAACTGATTATTGTAGTCGTTTTAATGTCAAATGCCTTTGCTTTTTATAATACTAGTGAGTGCACGTGTAATGCACGTATCATAGTGTAGTTGGCCACTTAATAGCGTTGAATGATTTTTCGTCATTTTACACAATTATAGAAGCTTAACGGAAGAATAAAAATAATTACCTATTAATCAACATTCTTTTGGTCTCGAGACGTGCTTGGAACTTCAAGATGAATTTTGTTGTGTAATAAGAGTAACGTTAGATGCATTGCTATCAAATGCAACAAAGGGTAAAAGATACTTAAGACAACATGGACTTTTCATATAATGTCAAATGAATTGGGTATGCAAACTTTTAGAGTTCCTGCTAGATAATTCATATACAAAGAATCAATTATATTAAAAAATAATTAAAGGTTTCACTTTAAACTGATCAAATATTAAATCTAATAATATACTTTAAAATCATAAACTGCGAGCTTCAAATAGCTCTCCAAACTTGACCTAGGTTCCATTGATTATTTTTAACATCAAGTTCTTTTAATCCCATCTTTGCAGATGCGCCATATATTTTCAAGCAGAATTATGCTAGTTGTGCATTCCTGGACGACAGTGTGTGATATGTGGAAAACTGTGCCAGTGATTTGAATAGGCGGTGTTAAAATCAATGGTTTAAAGTGTTGCGACGTCATGCCACGTCAAATAATGTCATCTATGATGTCAAACTTAATGTACTCCAAGTAGCAGTTTGAAGCCTAGTCGTTCTTACAAAATTACCAACAGTTTTCACAATCAACTCCAATGATGAAGTAGCTAGCTCGTGTTGATAAGATGAAAAAATATAGCATTTGTATGAAAAACCTTATCAAAAAATTGCACATTATATATCACAACTACCTCTTCTATGTGGTAAACCTTTGTTGAGGCTCGAACAATCATCTTCATCTGGAAAATGTAGCCTTTACTCACACGAGCTCATGACATCTTCAAGCACAAATTTCTGGTGAAGATTTCAAATCCAAAAATAATAATCAAAGCTTGTAGGTGAAGTACAATGACATTAATTAATTGTTCTTGAAAAAACAATAATAAAATAAAATTTGATTGTACCGGAATGATCCAGTTAAGTTAGATAGACCCGGCCAAAGAAAAGTCTGTACAAGGACATTTGCCCCTCTGCTCGTTAATTTACGCATAAAATTCCATCCATGCACACTACCACCTTTAACATAACGAGTTCCAGTGACTATGCTCTAACCTATATCCATCTATTTCCTAAACTCAAGAAATTTTCAGCTAGTAAACATATTTAAAATACAAAGCTCAAAGAGTTCTCTGTAATTATTCTTACTTGATGAAACTCTGCAAGTATTTTAGCTATAGACGAACATGAAAAAGAAAAAAATATCTAGTTAAATTAACTAAAAGAAAAGCAAAGCAAACAATGCAAAATGAGCAAAAAGTAAAGAAGCAAATTAAATTCACAAATGTTATCTGAAGTTCAAATGAATGATGTCATTCGATTAATCATCTTAAATAGTATTAACCTGAGACCAATTTTCTCTCTTGCTCAAACTACAGTTTTCTACCTTTTTTTCTCATTTTTTTTTCGTCTTAGAAGTACACGACAAAGCAAATTGTATGTTGCACTTGAACTAAAATCAGTTGTACGAGAAAACCATTGGTCATGGCGTAGATTAAAAATACAACTTCACAATGTTATATAACATAAAAGAGAATATCTCCTCATATTTAGCAGCTGTCATTTTTAGATCATCCACTACTATAATTTTGAAAATCAACATCCCTGAAGACAACAAATAAAAGGTACAAATTGACTATGTCACAAATTGATTTCATTTTCACCGAACACCATATGTTTTTCAGAACAAATAGCTCAACATAGTTCTAATCTTATTTATCCAAACTCCTAAATAATAAGCTCACTATGGTAATGAAACTTCGTACTTCTTCGTATGGGAATTTCGATAGTACTCACTAATTTAGAGAAGCTATATTTTACATAAAAAATTATTTTGGCGCTAACGGAAAATTTCAGTCACGATATCATTGAAATGATAAAAAAACATAATAAGAAGAGTGGAACCTAAATGTACAATCCAAAGGGACAAACTTCAACGAAATTTTAGCATGATCAAACTCAAATTTTAAAGGCAACCCCAAAATGCCGATGACTACATGCAATATACATCCTCAAATGAAGACTTAGTGTTTAATAAGCTTAAAATATACTCTCACGAACAGGGGAGCAATCAGAACATTTGGGAGTTTTAGGGAGCGTTGGCTTTGGCAATGGTTAAGATAAACTGCAATCAATAAGAAATTATTTAATTAGAAATAAAAAATAAGAATGGGAAAAAATATTTGGACATGTATGGCCATATATATACATACTTGGATATAGATTAAACTCAAACAGTGTGCATCACGGAAAAAAAATTCATGTTTAGAAGACAGTAAATTATATAAAGTGACTTCCATCAAATCGGTAAATTATTTAAAGATGAACATAAGAACGTAATTGAGAAAAAGAATCGTAATCTCCTTTATATATATATATATATAAATTCCTTCGTGCAACGAGGAGACAGGGTGCGCGGACACGATGTCTCTGTGCTGCACAGAGGTTTATTTTTTTAAGAGTGCTATATAATAAAAAAATTGAATAAACTATTATATAAACCCATAGGAAAGCTAATTAAAGTAGAAAACTTAATCCTACCTGATGCTACCAAAAATCGCACCTGTGTAATTTTCGAGCTTGACGATTGAGAATGAACACGAATGAGATCTTCCGGTACCTGAAACAAAGGCGTCGAGGTATATCCTCGTCGCCCCTCCGATACTTAAGTCAGCGAGAGAATTTTAGAAATTATATACTCTGAAATATTATGTGTAAAAGCATACCTGGATAATGATCCCAGACCTTATATTTATAGTGCTGGGTAGTATTTTAATCCTAGTGGAATTAGACCTCCTTATTTCAAGGAGTGATTATCGGAATTTGCGTTTGACTATAACTAGAAGTTCAACCTTTTTCGTGTTTGAAGATTTCCCTAAGATATGACTCCTTCAGGACCTAGGATTCCTTAAGGTACTTGGATAGGACCAAAATTCCTGATAGGTTAGGGCAACTCGTGCTACATCACGAAGAGAAATCATGCCAGGGAAATTACTCGAGGACACCCATTCCCAAGGATGTCCAGAGCACGTCGTGGGGGAACTTGCATGACATCTTCGAGGTATCTCGAGGACCAGTGAGGCTCGAGCATGTGGACCCCTTTTGTGGGGGAATGGGGCATCAAAGTCCTCGTGCTTAGGGTGTATATTTTTGACCATATCACTGGCCCCCGTGCATGAACTCCTAGTTCTCGAAGATTAGGGGTGAATGCACATAAGCTCGGTACATAGTAGCTGGCGAATGAGTCATCAATATATTTGATACGTCGGGATAGCTCGATGTCAATGCTTCAGATGCTATGAATGCTCGAGGTGAATTAGGGCGGTGACCAACGACCGTTGGATGATTGACACATGGCTACATCCAACGGCTCAGGTAGTGACCTTTGGTCTTCCTTGTTCAACACCTATAAATACTTCATTTTACCCTTCATTATTCACTTTTCACTCTGCTGTAAAACTCCTCTTCAAGGTCGAGCTCGAGCAAAGTACTTAGGCAGTTTTTTGGTCGTCGATAATTGTGAAGGTAAGGCTCGAGCCTTTAAGTTATTTTCTTAGTGTTTATTGGGAAATGTCGAGTAGTGAGGGTAATCGAGGTTCTGGGAGTTCGAGTAGTAGTAGGGAGATGGGAACGTCGATGATTCCAATGGCGGTCCCTTTAGACGCCCGGAAACGTCGAGTTTAAAGCTCTCGATGACCTTTGTAGGTTCAAAGGTCACTTAGCTATAGTAGCAGCCCGAGAGTTTAGGCTGATGCCTATTTGCGACGTTAGGTCACCCGACCTCGAGGATAGGGTGGTGCATGCCCGGGAGGGAGAGTTTGTTATTTTTAGGGATACTTTGAAAGTCGGGTTTAGGTGGCGCATGGACACATTTTTCCTAGGTCTCTTGGTCGAGCACTCCATGTGTCCAGGACTTTTGGTGCCCAACGGTTGGAGGATGCTTATCTATTTCTTCATAGCTTGTCGGTACTTGGGCATCAAGCCGTACGTCGACCTTTGTTGAATGGTGTTTGACCTCAAGTAGCTCTCCCAATATACCTGTTTCGTCTATTTGTCTACCCGAGGTGGGTTTAAAGTCCTGAGCATGCCGACCTCTTTAAATGGTTGGAAGGATAAGTGGTTTTATGCAGTCACTCGAGATCCCGACCTTCTTTTCTGGTTGAAGTGGGGGATCCCCGATGTTGCTAAATTTTGTGAGGGTCAAGCCTATTTTGAGACGTTAGATCGGGATTGGAAGATGCTCGAGGAGCTCAATCCCTTAGTGCCGGACATGAAAGGAATCCTCGGGGACGAAGTTCTAGATCTCGCTGATGTTAGAGGCCTCGAGGGTAGGGCTTCATTTCTTAGTCTTCGTTCTTATATATCGATGTTAAGATCATTCTAATAAGATATCATTTTTTATGCAGGGATGTCTTTTGATCCATCAGCTCTTCGTAAATTCGTGAATGCCAAGGCCAAGGCTCCTCAGCCTTAGGTCTCGACCAAAGGAAAGAAGAGGCCTAGGGTCTCTAAATGTGACGAAGCAATGAGGGGGCCTGGTGAGACCTCCCAACCTCGACGACCAGTGCCGAGCCCAAGGCCTTCGAAGTGTCCCACTTTATCCTCGAGGGAGCTCCCACACCGTACTCCTAATGTCGTTGATCTCGAGGACGGCTGCATACCTTCGGTAGCCTCGGTGATTGAGGACTTCGAGCGTTGTCATCTGGTCCTGAGCATTGTAGCCAAATACATGGGGGACGTTGGGTTCGACGAAGGGATGAAAGCCCTCGAGTTCCTCACTTTAAAGGTAAGGGTCTTCCTCTTGTTCAGAATATGTTTCAAGTATTTTGCTCGATGCTAACTCATGCTCTTTCTTTCGACAGACATTAAGCGTCATTCAAGGTCTCTCATTACAAGGGATGGACGAGTCCCATAAAATGGCTGGACTTGTGGAGGCCGTCGAGCTTCGGGACAAGAAGTTTGTCGATCTCAAGCTCGAGCACGAGGCAATGTTAAAAGAGCTTGATGACGCCAGGACCGAGTTACATTGGGCTCGGGATGAAATTGGGGTTGCCAAAGATGAGGTCGAGGAGGAAAATTGGAGCTCGATCGCATGTACAAAGAGCATGAAGCTAAACTTGTCGAGGCAAGGGAGAGAGCCTGGGAAGATTTCAAAACGTCCGAGGATTGTGACAGGCTTAAAGCAGAGTACGCCTCGGGAGCGTATCTCCATGCTTTCAAAGAGGCAAGAGCATATCTTCGGGCTAAACTTCCAGATGTTCAACCCGATGACTTGAAGTTCGTGCCCGACATGGTAGACACTCTCGAGCTTTCGCATAACGAAGATGTTGTTGAGGACAAGGACGAAGTCAACGTAGTGGCTTCAGACCAGCCTCCCGAGCATGATGATTTAGATTAGGATACCCCTACGCCGAGCTCTGTTTTTGACAATGTAGATTTCCAAGTACATTGCCTGATCAGGGCCTTTTTGTATTTTTGTAGTATATGTCCCAACGATGTTTTATTTTTATGATTTGATTTTGTGAATGATATGCTCGATGTTTATTTTTCCATGTGTTTACTTCGACCATTTTATCGTTGTCAAGCATTATGTATAATTCAGTCTTAAGCTCGAGCTTCAGTGTGAGCCTTGCTCAAATAAAATGATCTCGAGCTCTAAGACTTGATTTTTGTTCTCTTAGGCTCGAGCTCAGGCGTGAACTTTGCCCAAATAAAATGATCGCGATAATCTATACTTTATTTCCGTTCTAGTATTATGCTCGAGCTCTTTGGTTGAGCATGTTTTTATTAAGTTTTATGCTCGAGCTTGGCTTCGAGCCA
Organism: Fraxinus quadrangulata; assembly: GCA_903798255.1. Classification (NCBI taxonomy): domain Eukaryota; kingdom Viridiplantae; phylum Streptophyta; class Magnoliopsida; order Lamiales; family Oleaceae; genus Fraxinus; species Fraxinus quadrangulata. The sequence goes on from CAIGRB010166270.1 coordinate 41,798, forward strand.
ACACCTATCTTGAGCGTATAATCTCGAGGACTTATCCCTCGAGGCTCGTGACAGGTCTTTTGAGGTGCCTGCTCGTGACAGGTCTTTATTGTGACTGCTCGTGACAGGTCTTTGTTGTACCTGCTCGTGATAGGTCTTTTGAGGTGCCTGCTCGTGACAAGTCTTTATTGTGCCTACTAGTGACAGGTCTTTGTTGTGATTGCTCATAACAGGTCTTCGAGAACACTATTTTGAAAGTTTCTTGCTGGGGGTGTTCCCAACGTTTATTTCATATAAGCTTTCTTGTGATCTAAACAAGTTTTTGATGAATGAACTACTTAAAAATGCGCAGGGCAAGCTTGATGAAAAATTTTCTATCTAAGAACAAGAAAAAGAACGCATAGGGGACATGCAAGCCCAAAATAATAAAAGTAAAATTAACTAAGCTAGGGAGGCAAGGTGAAGACCACTACTTGTAATAAATCTTGAGGTTGTCCACATTCCAATGCTTTGGCAACGGTCTTCCAGACATATCCCTTAGGCTGTATGTTCCTCCTCGAATTTGTCTAATGATTTCATAGGGCCCTTCCCAGGCTGGGTCAAGTTTGCCCGGGGGATGACCCACGGCTCCAGCTTTTCTAAGCACTAAGTCTCCAGCCCTGAATTTTCTGGGTCTGACCTTGCTATTAAAATATTTGGCCGTTCTATTCTGATATGAGGCTACTCGCAGTGCGGCCTGGTCATGGACCTCCTCTAGGAGGTTAAGATGTTCTACGAACCGGTACCTTGCTCCAAACGCCTTAATGATGGAAGGCTAATTTCTATTGGCATAGAGGCCTCCAGTCCAAAGGCTAGCATAAAAGGGGTCTCGCCCGTTGTTATCTTGTACGAAGTCCTGTAAGTCCACAATATAGAAGGTAACTCATCGGGCCAGATACCAAGAACTCCTTCAATCCTTGTGCGAAGGTCTTGCAGTATAATCCAGTTTGTTACCTCGGCTAGACCATTGCTTTGAGGGTGCGAGACCGAAGTTAGGCAATGATCTATCCCAAGGTTGGTGTAGAAATTCTTGAACTGTGCATTGTTAAATTGCCTTCCATTGTCAGTTATGAGCACTTTAGGTATCCCAAATCTGCATACGACGGACTTCCAGACGAATGACCTTAGCTTGGGTTCCGAGATAGTAGCTAGAGGTTCTGCTGCTGCCCACTTTGTAAAGTACTCTACAGCCACAGCCACAAACTTTAACTGTCCTCGTGCCATTGGAAAGGGCCCGAGTATGTCAACTCCCTATTGTTCGAAAGGGACCGAATAGTTTATGGAGGCGAGCTCTTCAGCAGAAGTATGAATGATGTTTCCAAACCTCTGATACTTATCAAATTTCCTTACGTAATTCATGGCATCCTTCTTCATGGTCGGCCAATAATACCGTATCTTATAAGTTTGAAAGCCAGAGCTCGGGCCCCTTGATGATTACCGCATATTCCTTCGTGAACTTCTGCCAGGGCTTGTGTTGATTTCGAGGGCCTGAGATACCTTAGGTATGGAAGCGTAAAGCTTATGAGAAAGAGGACTCCTTGGATAATGCAGTATCTCGATGCTCTTGATCGGACGTTCCTAGCTTCCCTTGGGTCATCGGGAAGATTCCCGTTGGTTATGAATTCAACTATGGGGTCCATCCACGAGGGCTCAATATCGATGTCCATGACATTAGGTTGCCGGCCTAGGCTCTTTATCAAGTCCATCTACTCCCATGAATACAAGTCTTGATAATGCATTTGCCTTACCATTATCAGCCCGAGTAATCTTTAGAATTTCGCAATACTTGAATCGCCTCTGAATGCCATGTACTTTTAAATAGTATAAACTCATCTTCTCATCTTTCCTTTCGAATGATCCCTCAATCTGCCTGACGACCAATTGTGAATCGCTGAAGATCTTGACGTGTAAAATGCCCAAGATGTTACCAAGTTCAAGAGCAATGACAACAGCCTCATACTCCGCCTCATTGTTAGTGGCTTCGAATTCAAATCGGAGTGCGCATTGAATTTTGGTAAGCTTATCCGGATGAGTAATTATGATCCCACCACCCGATCAACGAATATTTCCCAAGTCTCAACCTTAGTGGTCGAGATATCCATTGGCCCCCGAGGCTTTGGGGTGAGTTCTACGATAAAGTCTGCTAGTACTTGACCTTTGATAGAAGGCTGGGGCTTGAACTGTATATCGAATTCACCAAGTTCGATTGCCTACTTCAATAACCTTCCTAAAACCTCAGATTTTTGGAGTATTTATCTGAGTGACTGATCTATGAGCACTACGATTGGATGTGACCGAAAATATTACCTTAGTTTTCGTGCTGACATGACCAAGGCGAGGGCAAGTTGTTCCGCCAACGTATACCTTATTTCTGCGTCAAGCAATACCTTGCTCACGTAATAGATAGGTTGTTGAACTCTCTTGACCTCTCTGACCAAAACACCACTTACTGCATTCTGAGATACGATTAGATACATGTATAACGTATCTCCAAGCTCGGGCTTTGTGAGAATTGGAGGAGTCGCAAGCATTTGTTTGAGTTCGTTGAAAGTTCTTTCACATTCCTCATTCCAATTAAAACTTTGATTTTCCCTGAGTACTTTGAAAAAGGGAAAACATCTGTCTGCTGCTCTAGACATGAACCCATTCAAAGCGGTGACCCGACCTATAAGCTTTTGCACCTCTTTCATGCTCCTAGGAGACTCCATAGTTATTAAGGCCCGTATCTTGTCTGGATTTACCTCAATCCCCCTGTGCGTGATCATGAAGCCCAA
>CAIGRB010166270.1:53790-69050 GCA_903798255.1 Fraxinus quadrangulata
TGTTCAACTCTTTGACAACATGAAAAAACCAAAAGCTAACACTACTGATTTTTAGACTCATCGTAAAAAAAAAAAAAAAGACCATACTCAGCAGAAAATTTGAATTCTTTTAGAGAAATCATTTTACTTACATATAGCTTATGCATTTAGGTCTCATCAAGGGGCATTTGTAACCATTGTAGCATCCATAGGATCCCACTATCAGTAGTCGCCGACTATATAAAAACTAATAATGCAGCCATTTTCAACCAACATTAGCCCAAATTGTCTTCACCTAATTATAATATGTCCAAGTAAATGAAGAAAAACGAAAGTAAAGTTGAATAGAAATAAGAAAAATATCACCTTACAACAAGTGCAGAAAATAATGGTATAGGTCTTTTAAGAAAAGCCAAAGATATAATCGAACAAAATATGACATTTTGCAAAATAAGATCGCTCTTATTATAGGTACAGACACTGAAAATCCAAATTGAACACATCAACAAAAATTTGTAAAAAGTTTGGAAAAGAAAGACATGGAAGAAAATATTACTTTGTGTAGAAGCCCGGACCCATAACAAAATGATGAATGAGAATATTCTTCCTCCAAACTTTGTGGTATTCTTCTTCCAAATAAATAAGTCTATAAACAAAAGAAGAAAACCAACAGAACACCGATATTTATCACTTACAGTTAGTATAACGAGACAAGGAAAATAATTAACAGCAACATAATAGCAAGGATACGACCTACTTCTCTTCTTGTACAGTCATTCGGAAGCCCATCAACAATCAGAATGTTGCCTATTGTACTATAAATATTGCCAATTGTACTGAAGAAAAACACCAAAAATTACTCAAACCAAGTTTAATATTCATTTTTAACAAATTTTCAATGGATGCATAACTACTTGCATTAACACCCTACCTACTCAACTACTCGGCCAAACATTCACTCTTTCAATTCTCAACCAATTCATTCTCATCACCCATCATCTTCATCTATCCTCAAATCATTTAATTAAATCAAATACAATGAACAAGTCGCCGCCACCCCAAAAAGGTAAGTATTTTTCAATTTTTACAATAATGAAACACTGTCTCTGTCGCAACAGACGGGTGCATGTCTCCATGCGTAATGGAGACAGAAACCGTGTCTCCGTTGTGCACTGATACACAGCGTGTCTCCATTGCGCATGCATCAGCATCATCCATAAGTCATAAGATAAATATCTAAATATAATAAAATATTTCGTTAAAAATGAGTATAAAAGACAATAAAACATTCACCAGTAAAAAAAACAACTTTGTAATGCACATATGCCAAATTTCCAAATTTTGTGGGAAAGTGTTTGATAAATGGTAGGATTAAGTTTTCTACTTTAATTAGTTTTCCTATGGGTTTATTCTTTAATAAAAGAAAACCTCCGTGTAGCATGGAGACATCGTGTCCGGGCGGTGTTCGGACACGGGCACACAGTGTCCGTACACGACGTCGACACAGTGCCCGTGTCCGCACACCTTGTCTCCGCGCTGCACGGAGGAATTTTTTTTCCTTCTAAAATGCAAAGCAAGAAAGAAATAGAGAAAAAATAAATTGTGGGAGAATCCATAAGAATATTTTGGCAACTTGTAGAAGCAGACAAAGATTGCACCATTGAAACAAATAAGACAACAAGTGAGCTTCACAATTCACATTTCCCACAACGCTAACCGTAAATTACCAACCCAATTCACGAAAATTGTCCAATTAACCAAAGAATTACTTTGCCCTAAAATTCTCAATGTCATAAAAATTAAAACCCCTTCATCACCAATTCAAATTTCCGACAAGCCTAATCGGAAATTACCCACCCAATTGAGGAAAAAGACAATAACACTGAAAACATCTTACACCCAACCTGAAAGAAAATAGACAAACCTTGAGAGTTGCTTTGACAGTCTTGCTTTTGCAGACAGTAAAACACAGCCAAGCAACAATTTTTACTTTTCCAAAACTTGAAACAAAGGCTTCTCAGAGCAAAGCAGTGTGAAATGTCGCACGAGTAGGGAATGAAGGACTAGGCAATGAAGAGAAAATGAAAGGTTTCTCAAGCTTCTCAGGGCGAGGAGTGGAAAATGATGGGAAATGAAAGAAACACAACATACGACATCGTATAGGTTGACGATGTAATTTGTCGACAACTGTTTATTTGAACAGTGCTTTCAAACAGGCTTTTTTTATTGTTTAGGATAAACTGTGTAAATTTTTAGCAGATTGAACGGGTTGGTTGACCACCTATGCAATGTTGCACGAAACGAGATGAATGGTTCATCATATTTTTAGTTTAAATTATGCTATGTGTACATTCTTTAGTGTACACTTTTGTTGACATTGTTTAGGAATGTAAAAGTGTTGGGCGGGGAAGTTTTTTTTTAAACTGTTCAATCATGTGTCGACATGTGATATAATGTAAAAATTAATATCAAATAAAATGTATGCGTAGCATGATTGTTTTAGTTTAATACTTTAAAACTCAAGACTGATTTGTTTGAACATAATTACATTATAAAATAAAATGCCAGCTAGTCATGAATAGATGCCTCCAAATCCATTCAACTTCCTATTATATATAATAAAAATCAACTAGCTAAGCTACCTCACATTCACTCATGAATATATGCCTCCAAATCCATTCAACTTCCTATTATATATAATAAAAATCAACTAGCTAAGCTATCTCACATTCATTGTAATGAATCACATTCAATGATATGTCAAGCTATCCAATCATTAAACATTAATTATAACAATCATGGTACATAAGCATCAATTATGACATAAAACTTGAGATAATGTCACGTGACATTATATCATTGGATAGTTTAAAACACAGTTAGCTTTTCCCTCCAATCACCTACTGCTACATGTAATTATTGTCCAGTTTTTCGTCAAATCCTTCTGGCAAAGTATCTTTATCCTAATTATAATATAAATCATGCTACAGTACCAGAGATGTTGACATAATCCTTGACATAATGCTACATGACATTCGATTATTGAACTGTTTAAAACACATTCAACCTTTTCATCTAGTCATATCTTGCCAACACTCATTTTGCCAAGGCACATAGTGACTTTATCCTTACAATATTCGGTCATAGCATACATTATTTTTTCCCTTCCCTTTGACTATTAATCACCCTTGATTCCACCAAATTATTATGCTTAAATAGTACTTGCTGTTAAACAGGGAAATTCAACTAAGACAATGTATAAACTCTTATCAGGAAGATTTGGAGAGATGAAGAGAATGAGCGAGCTCAATAACAAGAATAGAAAAAAGGACCCTACCTTTGGACTACCCAATATCCTCCTCTCATTGAAATGCTTCTTTTTGTAATAATCAAAGTACGAGTTTGGAAAATTAGAGAGAGCGAAGAGAGAGAGAGAGAGAGAGTTATGAGGTGCTGTACATCGAATCATAAACTGATCATTCACAACTTGATATGATTCTTGTCATACTTGAACGATATCATATTAGCGACTCTTGGTAGAGTGACATCCAATAGCATCATAGTATGACAACCTTATAGAAGGTACTATGACGACATTAGGTCGAATGACCAATTCTACTATCAAACGTTATAAATTGACTACAAACACTGAGATAATTACCCATCTAAAACCTCTACAGTGGGTCTCCAGTGTTTAGTTTTCTTAACAAAACATTCATTTAAACGTCATTGCATTTTAACTTGTGAGATCAACTACTCACTTTATAAGTGAGAAATTTTACACATACTGGTCTAATCGTAATAACGATATCCATATCTCGTCATTATTTATGATCATGGATAATACAAGATTCAACTATATGTAACTTGTATATCACAATTAAAACTCTTTGTGATTAAATAGTTATCAAAACTTAAATCTAAGAACTCTATCAATTTGATTTATTAGGATAATAATTCAATTAAACAATAGATTCGACATAAATAAAATACATCAATCATATTAAAAGTGTTTATATCATAAAGTAGATTGGACATTGGGCATATGTTAGGTCAAATTTGTAATTGGCAATGTCCAAATGAGTTATTGGCAATTTTCTTTTTCAAAATCATGAGTTATTGAGCTATAATTAAAGTTAAAATAGTATAGGGTTGGTATTGTAATCATTGGAGAAGTCAAAGAGATCAAATATGGACCAAGGAGAAAAGGTCGGTATGTTGACCGCTCACTGTCCGGAGTCACTGCTTGACACGCATGAGGGATTTTACTTGAGCGACAGATCGAATTCTAGGAAAGCTTTCAGAGTTCTAAAGTTGGAGAATAGGTGTTTGAAATTCCAGTGCTCCAAAACTAGTTGTTCTTGGTGATTCACACGAAAAGGAAAGTAGCCTAAAGTTGTTGGAAAGTACGGGTCATAAAACTAAATGAGTTCCTTAGAGATTTATGATAATTGTATTTTATACATTTATTCAATGCCCTAAAATATCGATATTTGTTAATTCTTCGGACAACATATATTCTAAATTGTTGTATTTTATATTATATAGGTAAAACTCAATGATTGAACGAGGAATTGGAAGAAATAAAAGAAAATCAAGAAAAAAGACAAAGTTCAAAGTTTGAGGACCAAATTGTAAATATTTAAAAGTTGATTCAGACCACAAGAAGATACTTTAAAGATTGATAGGAGACAATTGGATAGAATTAGAACTAAAAAAGGAATGGAATATGATCAAAATATTATCAAAATCAATTTCCAATTGCACAAGTTATATTCTAGATTTTCCAATTGCACAAGTTATATTCTAGATTTTTAGTTGAAGATTGAGATCCATTTTTGACATAGTAAACTTTTGAATTTGAAACATTCTATGTATCCCTTTGAGTTCTCTTTCCAACTCACTTTGAATTGCTTCAATTGGATATCGAGAAGAAAGTTATGGCCAAAATACTAACTGTTGTACAAAGATAAAAAATTTGCGCGCGAAAACAACTTTCCTTATTCGATTGGAATTCTTTTGGAAACCAATTTGGACGTGATTTTCAATCAATTTTCTACTCCTACAAATATCTAACAGTAGAATAGATATTAGAGATCTCTCATATACATCTCATACTCCAATATTCATCAATTATTATCATCAAATGAGGATAATTCATAGATATTCAAACTTGATTTTTTGGGCAAAGAAAATAAGGCGCACTTGGAGATTCATCAAGAAATCATTGAAGAGATTTAAGATTTCAAGATTTATCTTCATCTTCTCAATTTATCAAAAATTCGGGTTATATCTTTTCACTTAAATATGATTTCTTGTAATTTCAATATATTAGGCTAGGTTTATACATTTTTAAGATGAGATGAACCATTGTTATGAAATTTTTGGTATTAATTAATTATTTTGACGACTAGTTTTCTTTGATGTTTATTATTGTTTTCACCGACTTTTCAATTAATTAGCTACTAATTAATATGATTTATTGGAATCTATTATTATCGAGAGAGATAATATGTTTTTAGCTAAAAATAAGAAACATTGTAAAGTTCGATAGAAAATAAAGATATGCATCAATGCTTTACATGATTTCCATAGGTGTTTTAGATCGTTTAATGTATTCATTATGTTTGCATCTTTTATCGAGAGATATGAGGGTCACATGAGAGAAATAGATTTGATAACTATTGAGGGAAGTTTTCAATTAAATTAGGAATACTGACCAACANAGTTAGACTTTAAATTTATTACAAATCATTATTGCTATTCGATTAAGTACATTATTAACTTTAATTAGATCAAACGTTTAGTCCTCGTGGGTTCGACACTCTACACACTACTATATTACTTGTTCACGATCCCGTTCACTTGCGGAAAACCAAGCGATAAAGTTTTTTGTATTGTTGTTGGAGATTATTGTATTTAATTAGTTTTAATTAATTTTAACTTTAATTTAAATTTTTATTGCTTATTTATTTAGTTTCATTTATTAGAAAAATATTGTAGTATTTTCTATTTTTTCCCTTTCAGTACTTTGTATTCAAAATTGGAGACACGGTGATCTTGTTCAATATGATCCGAAAATTGAACGAACATTCAAGTTAAGAAGAAGAGAACAATTAGAAGCACACAAAAAATAGCAAGCAGAGCTCATGGCAGAACAAAATCAAAATCAAATTGCCATTGGGGCGAATGAAGAAGCACCACATCCAATTGTGGTGGCATGTAATGTCAATCCAGTATCGTGTATTCGGCATTTGGTCAGGCAAATTTTCAGTTGAGGAAGAATGTGATCAATATGTTCCAGAATGCACTACAATTCTTTGGGAGGGCTACTGAAAATTCCAATGCTCAAATTTTAAGATTTCTGGATATGAGTGTAACAATAGAATATCCAGGGGTTTCAAGTGAAGCAATCTGACTTGATGCTTTTTCCTTACACTTTGAAAGATTCAGCTAGGGAATGGTTGGATACTTTTTCTTGTCACAGCATTACCAGCTGGAACAGTTTGAGCCAAAAATTCTTGAACAAATATTTTCCACCTAAAAGAATTGGTAGGTTAAGGGATGAAATCACTACATTCTCTGATCTCGACTAGGAGTACTACTATGAGGCTTGGAAAAAGTACAAGGGGTTGCTCCGTCAATGTCCACAGCATGGGCTGCAAAATAGCTCCAAGTTCAATATTTCTACATTGGGCTAAATCCGACAAGAATGGCTAATGTTGACTCCGCATGCGATGAATCTATTACAAAGAGGACAACAGATCAAGTCTATCAAATCACGGAGGATTTGGCATTCACTAGTGCACTGTGGCCAACCGAAAAAACATGTATACAAAAAGTAGCTAGGATACATGAGGTGGATCCATTGATAGCAATCTCAGCACAGTTGGCAGCTTTAGCTCAGAAAGTAGAACAGATGAGTGCAATTCAAATAGCGATGCAAGCATTGCGGAGGAAACCATGAGAGTATAGATTACAATGTGGGTAGTCTGTTTATCCAATCAGTGGAAGATGTTAACTACACACAAAACTTCCAAAGGCAGCAAAATAATCCCTATTCCAACACATACAATCCTGGTTGGAGAAATCATTCCAACTTCTCATGGAGCAATAATCAGGGAGCTCAGACCGCACCACAGCAGACTGTGATACCAGGTTTTTAGCAAACTAAAAATAAATCTTTATTAGAAGGTCTTGTTATTAAATTGGCGGAGATTCTACACAACACATACAAAGAACAGATAAGGCTTTGCAAGTATAAGGAGCTGCCATCAAGAATTTGGAAAATCAAGTGGGACCAATAGCTAAGGCACTCCCAGAAAGACAGCCAGGAACACTGCCAGACAACATTGAGACAACTTCCAAACAACAAGTAATGGCCATAAAAGTTGTAGAGAGTGAGGATAGTTAAGCAATCACTACATGCAGCGAGGTTCAATTTCCAGAAATCATAGTTGAGAGATAGGTGGTAGTGAATAAAAATGTGAGCAGAATATAGAATCAAAGAAAGAAAAAGTGTCAGAGGATCCAAATGTTAAGGTAACCACTCTTACCAGAGAATATGTTCCACAAATACTTTTCCTATAGAGATTGCAAAAGAGGAAGCTAAATGAACAATTTGCAAAGTTCTTGGACATCTTCAGGAAGCTTCATGTCAACATCCTACTGATTGAAGCTATATCTCAAATACCCAACTATGCAAAGTTTCTGAAAGAGAGTTTGCAGATTTTGAGACCATCATGTTAAATGAAGAGTGTAGTGCCATCTTGTAGAACAAATGACCTCCTAAACTATAAGATGTATGGAGTTTCAAAATACTTTTCTCAATAGGAAGTGATTTGAATTTTAATTGTTTATGTGACTCAGGAGCAAGTATAAACCGAATGGATTTTCCTGTCTACAAGAACTTAGGCTTGGAAGAGTTGAATGACACATCCATATCCCTTCAATCGGCGGACATATCAATCAAATACCCACAATGAGTGGTTGAGAATGTGCTTATTAAAGTAGGCAAATTCATATACCCGATTGATTTTGTTGTCTTAGATATAGAGGAGCTATATGATGCAACATTACTTATCTTGGGCAGATCTTCCCTATCAACAAACCGAGCTATCATGGACTTTGAAAGTGGTGAATTGACATTGAGAGTGGATGATAAGCAAGAGAAATTCAAGATCTACGCAGCTATCAAGGACTCATTACATGAAAGGAAGAGTGCAATTATATTGCTAAAAAGGCATAACAAGGCTCAAACGAGACAAAACCTAAAAATTTAAGGAGCGATGGACAAGATGAGAATTGAGTGTTTAAGGTTTGAACAGGAAAACGATGATGCAAAGTTGGAAATTGCAATGAGTGTAAGGTTGCAAGATTCCAGCATAAGCCACCATGTTCAATTTATCCATACAATCTAGCTAAAGACTATAAAAGGCACCCAACTTTCTAACTCTTTTATTTATTCTGCTTTCTGTACCGCATTGCATATAGATTTATTTTGATTATTAATTGGCATTAGATTTATGCACATTTCAATTTATAAGGTATCACCATCCTATCATGTTTTCCCTTAGGTCATTGAATTTATTATTGGTTATTTCCATTGTTTGGGCTAAGTAACACATGTTATAGGTTATTTGATCTTTAATGTTTGATTTGACCGTTTTGTGCAAGAACATGATATCGCGGAATACTCAAACCAACAAAAACCAAGGAGAAAGCTTGATGAAGAAGATTGTCTAGCCGTCACACATAGTGCCTCACACCTTCAACGGAAAAATTCGGGGATTCCCTTATATTTTTACTTATACTTTAGGACATTGAAGATAATGTCGGTTTTAAGTTTGTGGTGAAAAAAAAAAACTTTTAGTTTTTACTTTTCGTATATTTTTGAGTGTTTGTGTTCTTGTTTTTGCTTTAGTATATATTAAAAAAATAAAAAAAATTATTTAATTTTCTTAAGCCGTGAGTTTGTGTGGGTTAGATAGTTCGACCGACAATGATGATTATATTTGAGATTTGGTATTGATTTATGAATTTTGGATAAGATGTATGCTATGTATGCTAGATTGATTAAGATTTAACCTTACAAAACTTGACATTATACATGCACTAGAATTAAGTTGGACAATGTGATACTATGAATTGATTCATAAAATTGATAGGTTGATATAGTTGGACATAGATGCTTTACCCAAACCATACAAAATTATTTATCCTTTGACCAAATTTAGCAAAGTTTGGAGGTGATTTTGCTGTTGTAGGAAGATACAGATGTGGATAGGAATTCCATGTGTGACAACTTTTTTGTGGATTGTCTTAGATTAACGGGATAAAATTGGGGAAAAATCTTAAGTTGGAGATTGGTTTGCTTGAATAGGTGTTTGATAATAGACATTGTACTGATCAATGCAAATTTTTTTTTTTAAATGTGAAACTTCTCTTGGAAACCTTTTTGACTTGGGTTATTAAGTCTATAAGGGTGTCTAAAAGCTGGTGTCTTAAAGTCATCTGATTTGGGAGTCATCGGCCTAAAGTATGTTACATGGATCACTTAGAAATGTCAAGGTAGAGAATGCAAAAAGAAAAATACTTTTGAAAATCAGAAAAAGCAAGGGTATAAAAAAATGTGCTAAATGCCTTGGTTAAGTTCAAACACTTGTTTGAGGAAAATTGACTTTTGATGAAGGATAATTAGCCTAATTGAGCCTTGAAAGTCGAAGCAATAAAAAAATTGGAGAATCCTTATTTATTGATGTGTTGATTTACAATTAGTAGAGTCCACTTGAGTTAGAGAGGGTGATGATAGTAATGAAAAATTCAATTGATTACACACCAGGAAAAAAGTGAAAAAAATAAGTTTGAGAGTGTGTGAATCATACGAGACGTGAAATGATATATTTGACCACAAAGGGTCGGGAATTGAAACAACTTGTAAATTCATGATTGTCTACTTAATTCTTCATGCACACATGTCAGTTTTGCATTGGAAGAGTGGATATTGGAAATATTGTGACTTTGAAACATTTTATAAATTTAGTACTGTAATTTCAAATACTAAGATAAAAAGTTAGATAATCTAATCATATATTTTTGCATGCTTATGTATTTTTTGTTATTCAGGTTATAGTTTTGTTTGAGGACAAACAATTTACAAGTTAGGAGGTTAGAGTCGGCTAAAGTTTAGTGGTGTCTGAATTAATTATAAATTAACTTTTCTAGTGGATTTTACTGACAGTTTGCCCGAATGTTTTTTATGCTGATAAGGGATATCTGGTATTATTTTCTTTTTATACTTTTGTCTATACATTTGTGATTGTTTAACTTAGGGTTTAAACTGATTTTAAATTTAATTATTAAAAAAAATAATTAAGTGACTTGTTGCTTGTTATTAGGTTAATTTCGCGTTTGGGTCTAAATATTTTCCTGCAAGTGGTATTAGAGAATATAGTCAATTCTTGACCCATGTACTATCTAGATGAGTCAATCACATTCCGTTCCTCCTTATTTTGATGATAGCAATTATATTTATTAGAAAGTTAGGATGAGAGTGGTGTGCTGTCCTAGGTACCTTAAAATTAATGGGGAGTTTTTGTATGCAAACAATTGTAAATAACGCAATAAATAACAATGAAAATTAAATTAACGAAAAAACAATCAAAAGACGAACCTTGGTCTAAGTCCACATCCACCGTCGAAAATCCACAATTGATCATAGATGCGAGGATAATTCAATTCATATTTTCAATATTCATCGTTGGAAGTATTTTTCTATTTCTCCTTAATTGTAGTTAATTAGAAAACAAATGATCTAATTAACCCTAATTACTAAACAACCCAAGACAAGCGCAATGGATTCAATCTAGTAATCACTTTAATAATTAGAGAAATCGATGAAACGAAACAACACAATCACAAGCGGTTATATTTAATTTATTCAAATGTTATTCCCAAGATTTAACAATTTCTGACGCAGCAAATAATTAAATCCTAGTTGCTTCACAAGTTAAAAGGATCAAACAATTACTGATTTGATATTCAACTTAGCGGTAGATTGTAACGAATAACAAAATAGTAGGTCTCCTAGCAATTAAATGCAACAATTCATGAAATAAATACAGAAGGACATTCAATATGCAAAATAAGAATTAAATAATAAGAAAAACTATTTAGATATTACAATATCTGGTCCCGACACTTCAATTTCCTTCGACCAAGTGTAAAAGTTTAGTTACAATTCATGATTCTAAGAGCTAAATAGTGAAGAATGAAGATGGGAGGCGTTCCGTACGTTCTTCTCCCATTCTAGGGTTTTAAAATAAGTCTTTATAGTTGTTTCCATATATAGTTGACTTAAATTCGGAATCTAGAATTTTTGTGCCAGGAATGAACTATGTGACCGCATAGTAATAAGTCATGCGGTCGCATAGAAGATTGAAATTGGACTCTGAAATTCGCTAAAGCACCACTTGCGATCGCATGAAATTTAAGCTATGCGACCACATAGCTTTAAATAACTTCCACGAGACAGTTTTCAATATTTTGGCAATATCTTTCTCTTCCGATATCCAATTGAGGTGATTCAAGATGCGTTGGAAACTAACTCAAACGGTTACAAATCGTCCAGAAATACAATGTTTCCAGTTCAAACGTTTCTTATGTCAAAAAGGGGTCTCAAAATGAAACTGAAAATTCGAAGCATAACTTTTTCAGCGGGGAGTTGATATGTGATAGTACTTTGACTATATTTCATCACTTTGGCTTCTTTCCTCATCCAATTGATACCCAACACTCTCAAATCTTCATCGTGAGATTCGACATAACTTTTGAGTATTTACATTTCAGTCCCCGAACCCATGTCAGTCCTTTTTGCTTGTTTATTCTAACTTCCACCATATTCATCCAATTGCAACATAAATCAAATATAAGAATACTGAGTATATTTAGGCATCAATTAATCACATGTCATAGGATAAATGGATGAAAAATATAGCATTTTACATTCTCATCAAATTTCTCCACACTTAGCTTTTGGTGGTCCTTAGACAAAACTCAATTTTTACTTTCCTCAAAAACACCAAGGTTGTAACACCATAAACATAGAACAACCGAACTCTGTAAAACACATAAAATATCATGAACAAACATTCTCACACAACTTATAAGTAATTAGACAGGATTTTGTTTCTCTCAAGTTCATTCCAATGGAGACGATCTACCATATGCTTGCATATCTTCTCATTCTCCACCAATTATACCATAGGCATAACACAAATCATAAGGACTTTTCGAAGGTTGTAACGGGGCTTAGGGTTAAGGTGGAAAATATTTAGGAATGTGACTAACAAGCCATTGAAACTAGTGAAGCAAAGATGAATAAACTCAAGCTCAAACATATACATAATGTATGTAAAACCAACCACTCCACTTAACAGTTTCTTTGATCTTTCCCACACAAACCAAACCCTTTTTCAAAATGTAGGAGGAATTATGAACATAAACATTTTGTAACATTAAGATAAATCTCCTCCATCACTTATTTTTTTTTTCTCTCTTTTCTTCTCTCACCCTATTTGTTTTTCATTCAAAACATTACACCAGCAATGGAACTTGTGAATTGATATTGAAAGCATGTTCCATTCAACCAATCATAGCCATACCATAAATTTTGACACACCCACACTTATTTCTTGCACACCCATACATATCATAATGATGAACAATACTCCACTAACTCTATAGCTTGGGTAAAGCTATTGTTTTTTCGGGTTAAAACTTGTAACGTGGGTTTACGAAAATGAAAAGGCAATCAAGCTTAAAGGGGTTTGACAAAAGGAAAAATTAATTACAAAGTAGGCTATTTGGCTTAGATAGCTAACTTGTATAACAAAGATGACCTTAATCATGTTCATGCATACATGTATCAATATGGTCTTGAAGAGAATTAATGCAAGTTTTAGAGAAACAAATCCATGGAAGAATATCACCCGTGAAAGAAAATAGTGAGACTGGGTATGTAAAATCAATAAGTAGTACAATAGGTATGTAAAATCAAGTAATAAGTAGTGCAATGGGCATATAAAATCAATCAAATAATAACATGAAATTCCAAAATTGAAGTCTTGAATTAAAATAAATGAAAATAGGGTTCAACATTCATCCAATACAATTGAAAAACCTAGCCAACCATCCTAATTATTAAACTATACAAAAAATAATGAAAAGATATCACCCAGATCGAGAAATAATGAAGAAAGTAGAAGAATCCAATTTCTTGGCTTGAATCTTGAAAAGTGATAAATATTCTTCAATAAACTTGAATAATTTGCCTTTGGTTGATAATTGTGCCTCATTCTTCGCCTTCAAAATACATAGAATATATGATTTTTAGATCAAAAGGAGGTATCTCCCGTATTCTGGTCGAGTTCGGTATATATAGGATACCTAAAATCTTATTACCAAAGTAGAGTTTCAATTGAAAAATGAAACAAAATCTTGCCAAAAGTTTGTACTATGCGGTCGCATAGTACATTTATAAGCGGTCGCATAGAAGGACGTCAAACCATCAATTTTGGCCCTATAAGGCATGATGCAGTCTCATCAAATTATACCTATGCGGCCACGTAGATACACGTTTCTTTTCCACCGGACAACTTTCAGTATTTTGGCCATATCTTTCTCTCCCGATATCCGATTGAGGTGATTTAAAATGCATTGGAAAGATAACTCAAATGGTTCCAACTCTAATATTTCCTATGCCAAAAATGGGTCTCAAACTAAGACTGAAAATCCAAAGTATAACTTTTTCGGCTGGAAATTGATATGTGATCATGCTTGGACTATATTTCATCCCTTTGGCTTCTTTCCTCATCCAATTGATGCCTAACACTCTCAAATCTTCATTGTGAGGTTCGACGTAACTTTTGAATATTTACATTTCAGTCCCCACACTTTGTATTTGATATAATTGAGCCATTTTCTGCTATCTTTGCATTCTTTTCTCCAATTCTTCATCAAACATTGAGTTTTACCTACAAATTGAAATATAACACAAGTTAGGTAGTATTTTATCCAAAAAACAGTAAAATATCATCATTTATGACCTTGATAAGTGTAGACTTATCACACCCCAAACTTGATTCTTTGTTTGTTATCAAACAAAACTAAAACCTAAAAACACACAAATACATAATATTAATTACCTAGTTGGTGGCCAATCAATCAAGCAAAAAAATTAGCTAGCTAACCTAAATTTTTATCTCAGGATTGAAATTATAATATCAGATATGTATGCAACTTCAAATTCACAATACAAAAATTAAAACCTACTTCCCAATGTAAAATTGATGTGTGTGTGTGTGTGTGTGTGTGTGAAGAATTAAGCATAACATTATGAATTCATGAGTTTTTTTCAATTTCCGATCCTCCATGGTCAAATATGTTATTTCATCACTCGTAAGATTCACACACCCCAAACTTATTCTTTTCACTCTTTTCAAGTGTGTGAACTAAGGTTAAATTTTGTACTATCCTCATTTCTCTAGTTTAGGTAAATCTCACTAATTACAAGTCAATATGTCATTAAACAAGGATTCTACATTAAGTTTGATTCTTTCAATCTCTATGACTTAATTAGGCTAACAATCTCTTATCAAAAGTCAACTTTCTTAAATAAGTGTTTAGAACATAACCAGGGCATTAGATTCGTCTTTTGTTTTATGCACTTTCTTTTTCTTTTTTTTTTTTCAATTTTTTTAACAATTTTTTAATTTAAAGCATTCTCTCCATTAACCTTTCTAAATGACCCATGTAACAAGTTTTCGTTCGATGACTCTCAAATCAGATTACCATAAGGCTCTAGGTTTTAAAGACCTTTGCAGGCTTAATTGCTCGAATCATAAAGGCTATGAGGAGAAATTTTCAAATAAAATTTGTTTTTTCATTTTTTAATATCTTGATTAGTGCAATGTTCCTCATTAAACACCTATCCAAGTAAAACGACCTCTAACTTGAGATTTTTCACCCAATTACATCCTATTGACCTTAGACAATCCACACAAGATTTTTAATTTCACACATGGAATCCCCATTTTTCTCAACATCTTCCTACAACAGTGAAATCCTCCAAACTATTCTAATTTTGGTCTAATGATTTGACATTTAGTGGTTTTCGGTTTAACATTTATGGTCCACTATTTCAACCTATCCAATTATGAAATCAACCAATTTCTACATAATGCTTAACTTAATTCAAGTATTCAATATATATATATATATAT
>CAIGRB010166270.1:69084-79893 GCA_903798255.1 Fraxinus quadrangulata
AAATTTCATTTGAAAAAGCAAATTAATCTAAGTATGCAACTTATTTACCATTCATAGATCAATTAATGATTCAATATATTTTTCATTGCTAATCAAGCTAACTAACTCGCACGAGCACACAAACATAAAATATTTTTAAAATTTTAGATTTTTAAATTTTTTTTAATATCTGAACTAATGCAATAAAAGCACACAAAAGCACATAAACATAATAATGACACAGATACAAAAAAATAAAAATAAAAACGAAAACTCATTTTTTCTACCCCTAAACTTAAACTAGATATTATTCTCACCGTCTTAAATTCTAAATCCGTATATAAAGGGACGGGGAAAAAAATGAAGAAAAAGACTCCCCTGATATAACTTGCAATCCAATGGCTAGCTTCCTATTGCTTCCGTTAGCTCATTGGTCTTGATTGGTTTAAGTGTTCCGTGACGTCGTGTTCCTATGCAGTATAGTCAAATAAAATATTAAGATCAAATAATTGAAATAAGTGTTACTTAACTCCAACATCTAATTAATCACCAACACATCGAAGATATAAGGGAAAACATGGTATGGATGATAAGTCCCTAAAGTTGAATAATAAAAAACTAATCTAAAGTATCTTAAATTACTCTAAATCTAAAAAGTAGAATAAATTAAAGGAATAAAAGTGTTAGATTGTCTCCCGACAAGCGCTTTTTTAAAGTCTTTAGCTCGACTCATGTTACTTTTAGTCTCTTCATGGTGGCTTGAAAATGGAGTTTTCAGTCCTACATTTCAGACAATGGTTGCACTTCTTTAGTTCATCCTTAACTTTCCAAACAATCATGTTTCCATTATTGTCCCTACCAATAATTCCTCCCACGTCTGACCTACCTTTGTAGCTCTCCCAGTGATTCACTTGTTGGCAATCATCAAAATGGGAGGGTTACTTGATTGGATTTTCCATGGTGAAACTCTGCTACTTATCTTCCACCATTAGGACTATCTCAATAGTAATAAAATCCAGCAAAGCTCGGCTTGTAGACAAAAATGGCCTTCCCAGGTTTATTGGCATCTGATATGCCTCTTCTATGTCCAGGATGATGAAGTCAACTGGAAAAATAAACTCCTCCGCCTTGATAAGCATTTTTTGACTATTCCATAGGGGGTGTTTCAGGGATATGTCCGCGAGTTGAAGGATAATAGAGGCCGCCTTAGGATCTCCCAATCCCAATTTCCTGTAAAGAGGCAAATGAATTAAATTTATGCTTGCACCCGAGTCAATCAAACAATTTATATTATGTAACTTTCCTATAGAGCAAGATAAAGTAAAACTCTCTGGATCTTTTAGTTTGGGAGGGATCATGTGCTGGATGTCGCACTGCATTCTTCAGATAGTGCTATCATTTCGTACTCCGGCAGCTTCATCTTTTTGGTCAACATCTTCTTCAAAAATTTGAAGTAATTAGAAATTTGAAGAATTGCGTCAATGAATGGGATGTTGACATGCAAATTTTTGAGGACTTCCAGAAATTTATTGAACTGCCTCTCCAATTTATTGAAGTACTAGGAACTGTTGCCTTAAGCTGCGGGTTGTTTGAGACTAATTGTTGATCTTTCTTTATTGATTTTTTAGATTGCTCCACCTGTTCCTTTCTCTGGGTAGATATTTTAGTGTTCTTTGTCTCCTTCCTCTTTGCAGTGATTTTTGGAAACTGAACACCACTCCTAGTAGTGATGAACCTGCTTCGCTGTTGGTTGCCGTCAAAGTCTTTGAGGAAATTGAATGAGTGTCATATAAGCCTTGATAGGGGTAGTGGGAGTGAATGATGGGAGCTCAATAGTTGTATAATTCACACCCTCAACCGCTAATACCTACTCCCGTGGATTCATCTTCGTGTCACTCGACAAGATACCTTGTGGTCTATTGGCTATTACAACTGCTATCTGTCCTACCTGATATTCCAAATTCTTGATTGAGGCCTGTAGATTCTAAAAATTGGTCTCAGTCTTTGAGATGTACTGAGAGAGCAAATCTTCCAATGGTAGCTTTCTTTCTTATTGTTCCTGATGTTAGAATCCTGCTGGCCTGTTTTGATTGTTTCCTCCTTACCTCTGTCCCTACCTCTGAATATTTGACCCTGAAAAATTTGGATGGTTTCTCCAACTCGGATTATAAGTGCTGGAGTAGGAATTGTTTTATTGTTTTGGAAAGTTCCGTGCGTAGCTAATCTCTTCGGGTGGAGTAACCTATGTAGAAGCAAAAGAAAACGTGTAGTAATGTGGTCTGCTCCACAACCTTCGCACAAATGTGGTAATTGGTGCACCATGTTGATTGATTGAGATAGATTATCCATTTTAATCGTAAGAACCTCCATTTGTGCTGCCAATGCTGTCATTGCGTCCACGTTATGCACCCTGCTGTTTTCCTTGGACTTCCCTATTGGTTGGCCACATCGATTGATTCTTAGCTATCTTTTCATACAATTTATTGTCCTCATCGACGTTAAGTTTCATCACTGATCCTTCTGCTGAAGCATCTATTGTATTTCTAAATTCTTATCGTAATAGAAGAGATACTATTGAGCTTGCTTAGGAATGTCCATACTAGGGCATTTTCTAAACAAATTCTTGAACCTCTCCCATGCTTCAGAATTACTCTCGAAATCTTTTTGCTTGAAGATGTGGATTTCATTCCTGTTCTAGTGAGCTCGAGAGGGTGGGAAGAATTTCATGGTAAACTTTTGAACTATATCATTCCAAGATTGTATGCTCCCTGGAGGTAAACAGATGAACCATTCTCTTACGACATCCTTCAAGGTATGAGGGAATAATCGCATATGAAATGCATCTGAAGATATCCCTTGTGACTAATAACTTCACATAACATGAGAAATCCTGAAATGTATTCATGAGGATTCTTCATGGATTTCCTGAAAAACCTGATGTCCTAATGATTTTGGAAAAGATTTAAGACATTCGAACTGAGGTGGAAGCTAGGTTGTCCAAAGGTAGGATAAACCACAGCGGGTTGCATTGGTGTAGGGATTGGATTTACATAATCTTCAACTAAAATGGGAGCTTCATTCTGGATGACTCTCTATTGATTTTGCTGCTGCGGTAGTTGATTTTGAACTTGAACCTGATTCTATGGTTGATTCTGATCGTCAGCCATTCTACTTGCCTATAATTGTTCTCTTCTATGATTTCTGAATGTCCTTTCAATTTCGTGATCGATTAGAGCTAGATAAACCTTGTTAGGGGCTTGTATAAACCGGTGGACACCTGCTAAAAGTGAAATAAAAAGAGATCAAGTGTTTTAATTAAAGCCTAAAAAGACAAAAAGGAAAAAAAAAAATAGAAAAAAAAATCGAACTTAATATAAACTACTAAACTAAAATTAATTATGTTACTCCCCAACAATAGCGCCAAAAACTTGTTCGCGTGAAACCCACAAGCGTATGGGATAGTTGTATAAATAATAAAATGTGAGTTAAGAGTATTATTCCTAAGATGAATAATGTCCAATTTGTAGTTCAATCGTTTTTATCAAATTTGAAATTTAGCGACAAAAGAGAATTGTGTTTGTTGCTTATACTAATTTCTACTCTAAGAAAATAAATAAATATGACATTTTTCTAATATGTGAATGCTTGTATTGGAATCGTGAATCCCCCTATT
Source organism: Fraxinus quadrangulata (assembly GCA_903798255.1). NCBI lineage: Eukaryota > Viridiplantae > Streptophyta > Magnoliopsida > Lamiales > Oleaceae > Fraxinus > Fraxinus quadrangulata. Next base: position 72,737 of record CAIGRB010166270.1, read on the forward strand.
AATATTTATTTCAATTCTCAATAATTAATCTTGTAAATTCATGCATTTTTGACAATCGATAAAGCAAATATGTTAAATGTTCTTTCCCAAGATACACCAACCTATGACTAACACGAGATGAACCTATTCCTAGTTCAAATTCATTTGGTTTAGATTATCAGCAAGATTGCATGTGTGAAAGATATTATTCTTAATTCCAACTACACATGTTGATTTTATCGCGTTCTAGACTTATTGTGAGAATTTCTACATTATAACAAACAACTAACTACTTAACTGGTGATCAAGCAAAAAGTAGTGCAATGGGTATGTAAAAAAAAATCAATCAAATAATAACATGAAATTCCTAAATTGAAGTCTTGAATTAAAATAAATGAAAATAGGGTTCAACATGCATCCAATACAATTGAAAAATCTAACCAACCATCTTAATTATTAAACTATACAAAAAATAACGAAAAGACATCACCCAGATCGAGAAATAATGAAGAAAGTGGAGGAATCCAATTTCTTGGCTTGGATCTTGAAAAATGATGAATATTTTTCAATAAACTGTATAATTTGCCTTTGGTTGATGATTGTACCTCGTTCTTCATCTCCAAAATACATAGAATATATGATTTTTAGGTCAAAAGGAGGTCTGTCCTATGTTCTGGTCGAGTTTTGTATATATAGGATGCCTAAAATCTTGTTATCAAAGAGAGTTTCAATTGAAAAAGGGAACAAAATCTCTCCAAACGTTTGTACTATGTTGTTGCATAATACATTTATAAGCGGTCGCATAGAAGGATGTCAAACCATCAATTTTAGCCCTGGAATGCATGATGCAGTCGCATCAAATTATACCTATACGGCTGCATAGGTATACGTTTCTTTTCCACAGGACAACCTTCAGTATTTTAATCATATTTTTCTCTCCCGACAATCGTTTGAGATGATTCAAAATGCGTTGGAAAGATAACTCAAGGGGTTGCAAATCTTCATAATTTTTCTAGCTCGAACATTTCGTATACCAAAAATGGGTCTCAAATTGAGATTGAAAATCCAAAGCATAATGTTTTCTGTTGGAAGTTGATATCTGATAAAGCTTGGACTGTATTTCATCCATTTGGCTTCTTTCCTCATCCAATTGATGCCTAATACTCTCAAATCTTCATCGTGAGGTTCAACATAAGTTTTGAGTATTTATATTTCAATCCCTGCACTTTGTATTTGATATAATTGAGCCATTTCTGCTATCTTTGCATTCTTTTCTCCAGTTCTTTATCAAACATTGAGTTTTACCTACAAATTAAATACAACACAAGTTAGGTAGTATTTTATCCAAAGAATAGTAAAATATCCTCATTTAGGACCTCGAATAAGTGTAGAAACTACACTTATCACACCCCATACTTGATTCTTTGTTTGTTCTCAAATAAAACTAAAACTTTAAAACACACGAACACACAATACTAATTACCTAATTGGTGGTCAGCCAATCAAGTAAATAAAAAAAAAAAATTGCTAGCTAACCGGCATTTTGTCTCAGGATTGAAATCATAATATCATATCTATCCACAGCTTCAAAATCACAATACAAAAATTAAAATTTACTTTTTCAATGTAAAATCAATGTGTGCGTGTGAAGAATTAAGCATAGCATTATGAATTCATGAGTTGTTTCAATTCCCGACCCTCAATGGTCAAATATGTTATTTTATCACTCTTAAGATTTACACACCCCCAAACTTATTCATTTATCTCTTTTCAACTGTGTGAACTAAGGTTGAATTTTATACTATCCTCACCTCTCTTGTTTAGGTAAATTTCACTAATTGCAAGTCAATATTTCAGTAAATAAGGATTCTAAGTTTGATTGCTTCAATCTCTAGGACTTAATTAGGCTAACAATCTATTATCAAAAGTCAACTTTTCTTAAATAAGTGTTTGGGACATAACCAAGATATTTTGATTTGTCTTTTGTTTCATGCACCTACTTTTTCTAATTTTTTTTTTTCATTTTCTAACAATTTTTTCTTTATTTGAAGCATTCTCTCCCTTAAACTTTCTAAATGACCCATATAACAAGCTTTCAACCGATGATTTCCAAGTCAGATTACGATAAGACATTAGATTTTAAAGACCCTTGCATGTTAAATTGCTCAAGTCATAAAAGCTATGAAGAGAAATTTTCAAATAAAATGTGTTTTTTTTTTTGTTTTTTATGCCTTGATTAGTGCAATGTCCCTTATTAAACACCTATCCAAGTAAAATGACCTCTAACTTGAGATTTTCACCCAATTGTATCCTATTGACCTTAGACAATCTATACAAGATTTTTAATTTCACACATGAAATCCTCATTTATCTCAAATCTTCCTACAACAGTGAAATCCCCTAAAGTATTCTAATTTTGGTCTAAGGATTTAAAATTTAGTGGTTTTGGGTTTAGCATTTATTGTCTACTATTTCAACCTATCCAATTATGAAATCAACCCATTCCTACATAATGCTTCACTCAATTCATGTGCTCAACGATTATTTTGATGATTTATATGCTAATTTGAAGGATATAATCAACTCTAGTTCCGAGTTAAGTGAATGAATCTTTAAGGCTAAAATAGTGAGGAAAGACGTCAGATGCCAACATGAGAGATTTAGACCTTGGGTTACTGCTACTGAATAAAGCAAGGACCTAAATGCAATTAAGATAGAATAACTCGTAGGATCTCCCCAAACATATGAACTTAACCCACCTTTGTCTAAGAAGAATAAGTCTTTAGCCCTTAAAATTGTTAGGGAAACCAATAGTGAGACTACTGATGATAACAAACCTAAGGACGAAGAGCTTGCCTACCTCACTAGGAAATTTAAGAAATTCCTTACGAATAGTAAGAGACTTTCTTATAAGTTTAAAGGTGAATCTAGTACAATTAGGAAAGATAAAATGGAGAAGCGTAATACTATAGTTACCTAGAAGAGGTCTGTGAAATGTCACGAGTGCCAAGGTTTTGTACATATTAAATCTAAGTGCCCAAGTTATACAAAAATCCTAGGTAAATCTATTAATGCCACTCTAACTGATAATGAGTTTAGTACCATGGTTTTGGACATATTAAATTTAAGTGCCCAAGTTATACGAAAATCCTAGGTATATCTACGAATGCCACTCTCACTGATAATGAGTCTATCTCAAATAATCAAAGTGAAAACTCTAATCCTAATAAGGGATAGAAAATTTTGACGTTCAAATAAAGAGTCAGAAGATGAATGTGACATTTATAAGCCCTTTCATGAATTGTTTAAGGAAAGTCTTAAGTTAAAAAAGTTGAATAGATCCGTCCTTAAGAAATTGAATAAACTTAAGTTAGAAAATGAGAGTATAGAAAAATTTAAGCAGTCTAATAGTAGATTGAATGAGTTAAGGGTAGACAAAGAGTCCTTAGATGTCAGGTTTAAGACTTTTACTAGTGACCTTGAGAAAGCTGGTGCACAACTTCAATCATTTAATAGTGGTTCTAAGAAAATCTACAATATGTTAGATAGAATAAACCTAATACTCACACTGTTTCATCTTCTAAAACCAAGAATATCTATGCAATGTAAGGTTCCTCAACTTAAAGTTGGTCGTATGTGCATTTCCACATGTCATAATTGTGGTGTTTTATGTCACATTAGACCAAAGAGTCATAAGCCCTTGATTAGGAACAATAAACAAGATCTAAATACTCATATTAGATTTTTGACTAATCAAGTGAGTTATTTGACAAAATTAATAACTTAATTGACTAAGATTATATCTTCTTCTAAGAAGGTTAGGTTCAAAACAAGTGAACTCACAAGTTCAAGTGATTAATTGCGGTATTGCTTGTATTGCTCTTCATTGTAAGAGTGTTTTTCCACCTCATTGATCAGCTATTCAGGTGCATGAACTTGTATTATTCATGATTTTTACAAATTCATACATGCACTCTATATGCTTTCCCATTTCACTTGTTTTGCATTATTTTTAATGAGAAATAAAAATAAAAACATATATGAAAAAAATGAAAAAGGATTTTTGAAGTCATAGCACTTTCAATTAATATTTTTTGACATGTTATTTTGTGATCAAGTATTAATATAATTAATGAAGGGTGAATAAAATTTTCATTAACTTTGTTTATGACTTATTTGGAGTACTTGGTATAGGTTATTATATATATTATTTGTACTGCACACATTAAGATCTTGTAAGTTGGTTTTGATAGTGTGTGTGAGACTTGGGATGGCGGTCATTTTTGTGGTGGGTTGACTTTGAATATGGAATGATCTTTAACTAGTTGACCTAATCTTTTGTATAATTCCCATAAAAGAAAAAGAGACTTGAGATTCAAAATATTTTAAATATATGAAAAAGTGAGCTATATCTTACACTTTTTTCGTAGCCTTTTTGACTCAAACAATTAAGCTTGTTGGGTATCATAAAACTAGTGCCTTATAATCATCTGGCTTTGAAGTCAACAGGCCTAAAACTTATTAAAAGGGTTCATTAAGTATGCTTAATGAAAATAAGTCTATACATAATATATGAAAAAAAATGAGAGAAAAAAAAATATGTGTGTTTACATAAAGGGGGAGAAAGAAAAGTTATATATTGAAAAAAAAATTAAATATGAGTTTTGAGACTAGCTTAGAGAAGTGATTCATTCGCCAGTGATTCTTTGGATGTCCTTTCTCACCGATATAAGGTTTTGGGACTTGCTTAGAGAAGATTAGTGGGACTTTTCATACATATGTAGCTTATACAATTTACTTTATATAGGTTTAAAATAAGTTATGTGGGAAAAGTTTTATTATTTATGAATAATACATGTATAAATAAGCAAATAACTATTCATGATGTTATATTTAAAAATTAATGAAAAACAGTTGTCTCAAAAGAAATAAAAATTTTATTCTCTCACCAAATGTTTTTCATAATTTAACTTAATTATACATGTGCATATTTGTTTTCACTAATTCCTCTCGGTGGTATTCATGCATATCTCTATTTCTCTTTTGTTATTTGTGACAAAAAAAATGAGAGATTAGTATTTATTCCAGATAGTTGAGTATATGAGTTTGGGGATAAATTTTTGAAATTTTATTTTGATTTAGGGAGAGTCGTAGATATCTTTTGATTGATTCTTGATTTGAATTTTAATGTTACTATTGTGTTTAGTGTTTTGTCAATATTCATATTAATATTCTATACTTTATTTATTGATGTATGTAATATTACACATGATATTAAGTTACGCAAATTTTACTTGAATTGTTTGATATGACTTGGTTAAAATTTTTAATTATTAGTTTTCTTTTGTTTTTCATGTGGTATTGTTGTTTTCATGTATTTCAGGAAACATGTATAACAAGATTTGAACTGAAATTTGGGAATTGAGTTTTTGGTTAGATGGTTGTTAGCATATTTTAATTTTGGCTTTGAAATAAATTATTTTGTCAAAGAATGCCAAATTTCGACTTTGTTAGGTAAAATTTGTAGCTAGCAATGTCCAAATCAGTTATTGGTAGTTTTCGTATTCAAAATTATGAGTTATTAAGTTGTAATTAAAGTCAAAATAGTATAGGTTTAGTATTTAGTTCTTGAGGAGTCAAAGAGATCAAACATGGACAAAGAAGAAAAAGTTGACGAGTTAACTGTTCACTCTAAGCACGCACACCTCGCGCTCGAGCCCTCACAGTAACCTCCACGACCCTAGCACTCGAGTGGTAGATCGAAGTCCAAGAACCCTAGTTTGTGTAAAATGATGATTTTTTAATCTCTTTTTACCCAAAAACTTCCATTTTAAATATATAGTTATAGAAACGTTCCAAAGTATGTTGAATCATTATAGTCTTTATATAGATTACATTCTTGAAGATCAACAACAATTTCCAAAATCTCTAGATTCAACCACTTGATTTATTTTTTTATAAATTATCCCAAACCATTTTACGTTGGTTGAGCCTTGTTTTATGTAGAGAAAATATAATTTGAAGTTCAAATTCATATATCAATAAATCTCTTGACTTATCATAGATCAAAATATAAGAAGATCTTTTGATCAAACACCAAACATAACCATACCTTTAGCTATAATCTTTCAGAGTTCGGAAATTAGAAGAGGTGCTTGGAGTTCCAGTTTTCGAAATGAGTTTGTTCTTGGTGATCCACGCAGAGAGAGAATAGTAGCCTAGAGTTGCTAGGAAGTGTGGGTCATACAACCAAATGAATTCCTTGGTATTTAAAAGTTAGGTGATCAGAATCAGCTAATGTTTAGTGGTGTCTGGACTAATTGTAAGTTAACTTCTTTTACTGGAGTTGCTCGAATGTTTTTGATCCTAAGAAGGAGATTTTCCTGTGATCATATCTCATGTTGTTTACTTTTTAAGCTTTTGATCTATACATTTGTGATTGTTTACCTTAGAATTTAAATTGCTTTTAAACTTCATCATCAAGAAACAATAATTAAGTGACTTGTCGCTTGTTATTAGATTAATTCGGCATTTGGATCTAAATATTTTCCAATACTTACAAATTCTTGCTCGCACTAGATCCAATCACTCATGTATCTAATACCATAAGAATCTACATACAATGATATTTATGTTGCAACAATGTTTTGTTAGTGGATCTGTATGTAAGTGTTATGCCCTAAATCCAATTCATTTAGGTTATAGACACTTTTAATATGTTTAATGCATTTATTTTGGCAAGTGTATTATTCATTTGAATTACAATTCTGATAAATTATTTTAAATAATAGAGTCCATAAATTTAAGTTTTAGTAATTTGTTAACCACAAGGAGTTGTGATTGTAAGATACAAATTACATATGACTGAATTTTAAATCATCTGTAATTTTAAGTAATATCGAGATACGAATACTATTATTATAGATAGACTATCACGTGTGACATTTCTTACTTGTAAAGTAGGTAGATGATCTCGAAAGTTAAAGTCCTGTGACACTTAAATGAACACGTGGATGTTTTGTTATAAAACAAAATATTGGAGACCCGTTGAGAAGATTTCACATGGATAACTATCCGAGTGTCAGTGGTTATACTTTGATGATGTTGGATGTTGCTCTATTAAGGGTAGCTAATACAGAATCATTTGGGTGTGCTAAAAATCATATAAAGGTTGTGAA